>WIPJ01067534.1:261758-286768 GCA_018155075.1 Cassiopea andromeda | reverse complement strand
AATAGATTATAATAAAAGAAAAATACACACTAAATGTAGTTCAGTACAGAAGCAGTAATGATATCAACTGTCGTGTTCAGTAACTGAGAAGCTCTGGGTTGCACCATGGTTTGTTCCTCAAGCAAAATATGTACAGTTACGCACTTAAACTTTATCACACATGTTGTTTTATCCATTTTCCTTATTCTGAGTCGTTTCTGTACTGGTATGTTTGGAGTTATTTTACCTTGTACTGTTAGGTCCCGAATTAGCGTCTCCTCGCATATTGAATTTTAATTCTCCTAGGAGAAAGCTGTATAAAGTTGGTACTTCTGTTGAGTAACCCAAATAACAGAGGAGATATATGTGGCAAGATTCCGAAAGCATTTGCTTACATAGATAGTAATGGGAGTATTCTGTATTTGTGCTTGTTACTGTACAGTCAGTACAAACTTCCGAAACTCCCGCTTATTCCCCCCTTGCTTATTTCATCTTAATGAATTTTCCAACCCTCTGCTTATTAGGATCCCCCCCCCACTTATTCGGGACCTAAGAGTGGACGTGATATTAGATGTAGTTTTTGATGCACTGTAACACGTTAAATAGTTAAAAGTAGTCTAATATTTGTCAAGTATACTAGATGTGCTTTTCATACGAGAAAGGTGACCTAGCAAAATGAGGCTCAAGCAAAAGTGATTGTCTTATTTTTAAAATATGTGATCAGTCTTTCGTCTACTAGTTGTGCCGAGAATTTGCAGACTTGATGGCAGCTTAGGGGCGCTTTGCCCTCTTGCCCCTTAAATATCCGCCACTGGTCCTATGTTATCTAATTGTTTTAAACTGTCAAGTCGACAAAAGCCGATCAAATGTCTTACCCCCGTGCTAATGACGAAAGAACTGGAGAGTGCAGAAGTCAATTCATTGTCTGTAATGTAACTGCCTTGAATGAAAATGTCTAAGTCCAATTTCTCATCTCTGCGCATGCTCCAGTCCACTAACTACGGCTGGCGATAATGGCTAGTGCTCTGCAGAAGGTAACTTTTTTGTTATTTTTATCATATCACGTAGGAACAACCCTGGATTTATGAGAACTCTTGATATATGGTGGAGGCATCCCTAAAGCACTAGTTGAAAAAATAAAATCCCTTATCAACTGAAAAACGGCCTTATCTTTGGGACTTTTGTGACATAACCATTTCGACATTGTCAATCTCGAGCTGTAACTACCCATTTCATTCGTCTCTGTATTTTAAAAGAAGTTTCTTCAATGTGAATTTTTTCGCCTTTAATAGAATGGCGAAAGAAAACTAAACAATTTGTGTATCATTTTGTTAATCTTAGGTCTCCATAAATGGCCCAAAAAAGCATTTTACGATGGGAAACATTAAATTTTTTTCCCTAGATCAGAATTTTGACAACGTGACTTGCTGCATTCCATCCTTCGATTTTCGAGCCCCCAGTGCGCAGGCGTGCATCGTTTCCGCTCTGTCGGTTTAAACATAATATGGCATTAGCTTAAATTAAAAACAAGAAAAGGTATCACAAGATAAAACTAGCTCATTTTCTGTTACCTGTCCCACCAGCAATCATACCAAGATTTCTACATTTTCTTGTGACCAACGGCTTTTTTCCATCTCTTATTTCAAGCTCTCCTTTAAAATAAAAGCTTTAAATTGGTATGTTTGCATATACGGGCACTAATATATAGATTTGATAGCTATAAAAATGTAACACATCTGAAAATTTCTGGAAGAACATCAAAATCAAAATAATAATTCCACATCATTAGCAGAAGTTCCTACTATTTCATTCTCATTTTAACTCTATCATTAACAATTATATCCAAGCTTGCAATTATTGTAATGTTGGATGCTAATAGGAATAAAAAACTATAAACTCCCAATAAATTGGTATAAAACTCATCATGCTACACAATAAACTAAAGTATCACTTTTCAAAAGCAATTCAGATCCATTAAATCCTTTTTTCATCCAATGAGCAATAAGCCAATACACAAGAATTCAACTGCTAATTAATGACTAAGCTATAATACACTGTGACAGAACCTGGATTGGAATAAGTGAGCTTTCCAGAAGGACCTCTAACATCAATTGTATCATCAAGTTTCAAACTTTCCAAATACTGTGACATTTTACCACCTTCTGGGTAACGTGGATTTACCCCTTTGAAGTAAACCTGAAAAACATATTATCAGCTAGTTAGAAAACAGACACTCCTTCATCAATAAATAAATAAATAAATAATTCTAACTCCAATCAAATTATAATTTTGATATCAATTAATAAAAGACAAAATAGCTAATAACATCTAGATGTGTAGATGTTTGGTTTAGGGTTGCTTTATACATCGAACTTAACTTGACTTGAATAAATTATGTAGCCCAGATAGAAACTGTCTATTTCATTCATGAAAAATGTGATGTATAAGTCCAATATCTTAATTGAGTTGACTCTAATATTAAGTGCAAGTCAAATTCATGATACCCACTCGCATTATGTGACATAAGTTCGGGTTGGCTTTATAAGTCACACTTAACTCAACTGGAATCAAATATAAATCACTCCAGTCCAGCAATTTGATGCCTTGCACATGTGCAGTTCAGAATTTCTAGTAAGCTGGGGTTAACCCCTTATTGGTTACATGTCAAGTTCTTTCTGGTGTTTTGTTCTTAGGTATGTTCTACACGTTTTGCTTTCCTCATTGATCTTGGATGAGCGTTGAGCTAGGAACCTGAACTTAGTGAATCTGTACTGTTTATCTCTTACTAAAGCATCCTACAGTGATGTCTTACCTTTGGTAGCCTATAGTAAGTTCATAAAACTTAATACAACCAGAAAATATTTGATATTATCACTATGAAATGTATTAACCTCTTTTGTGATAATAAAATACCCCATTCCAAAGGGCACAGCTTGTACTCACTTCCCATTTTAGCTGAGGGCAAGGAACATTCATGACAAGTGCTCTTGCTGAAATCAACTGTGCAACTGAGTCAAGTGGAGTTAAGTGTGACGTATAAAACAATTGACGAATTTAAGTCACACTTGTGTCTAATCAATTGTATAATTGATTTGAGTCAAGATAAGTGTGAGGTATAAATCAACCCTTAGTGCAGATATCAAACAGATCTACACAATTGTCTAATTAAACTTCTTAATAACCCATATAAAACATAATTGCATTATTTTGGTGAATTACTGCTACAAAATAATGATAAATTCTTTACTAGAGTATCTCACTTTTAAGTTTATCCTTAAAAGTACTAGAGGCAAGGCTTCATCTATATGATGAAAATAGAAAGGCAGTAGAGTACCGAAGTGTGATGTCACAAAAATTCTATTTTTAGAATATTTAATTTTGGCTCTGAATTCTGAAGAAGCACTTTAAAAAAGCCAAACTTAACACATTTCAGCTTAATCTGACCATTAGTGATTAAGATGCTGGTAATTGAACACTGACTTAGTTCTAATCAAACCACTGTAGTTTGAGCCTGGTTCTAAAAGTTATGGACCAGGTCAAAAATACAATGGTTTGTATGGCAAGGCTTCTGTCATCAAATGACCATATTTGATCCAATTTTGAAACAATTAACCTAAAACTTTCAACATATGCCTACTTTATGGTGTTTTATGATGTCAACACTTTGATATCTCATTGGAAAGCTACACTAAATTAGTAGAAACTTACATTGTTTTCTGAAATAAAGCTTCAAAAGTTTATCATCTTAAGCACTAACTCATAATATACAGTTATAATTTGGACTGCTGATTTTAGAAGGAATGACCCAGAAATGTGCCATTTATTATAAAACTGCAAATAATTTCTGATTTGATAATTCTAGAAGAATGTCATTCTTCTAGAATTATCAAATGCTGAGAACTATATCAAACATAAATGATTGTTACTACAACTTGAGTACCTTGATAACGAGTTCAAAATATCCAACATCATCATCAGATGAAACAGGAGTATATGGCCTTACAACTAAGTTCCCATCAATATAGGCAGAAAGGTAGATATGCTTTCCTAAAAGAAACAAGAATTTATAAAAAGAGTCTTGGCTATGGTTTATGAAACAACTTACTTGAAGATCAGAATCCATATTCTGTAAGCAAATCTAAAGCTACTCAAAAAGATAATTATCCCAGTAAAATAGGTGGCCATGTCACAAACCCCACCCAGGATGAGCTGACTGTGTGTTATGGAAGTTTACCATCCTGAGATTAGGTAATGTACCAGTTCTTACTTCAAAAGAACAATATATTACAAATCAAATATCTATCACACACAAATTTTCCTGCAGCATATTTGAAAACGATAGCATCAACCTACAACACTTTTACAACATTGGTCATTTGCATCACTCTGGCATTGTTAGCATTCCTTAACAAATGCACATGCAAAGGAAATAAGTTGAGCAAAGTGTTACTAAAAAGACCTACCAACAGGTAATCCAAGTACATGTTCTGGGGATTGTAGTGCAAATCGGAATCTTCTTGTGTCATGAGAAACAACCTTAAAATCAAGTTCAGCATTTAAATCTTCAAAAAATACTGCATACTGATCTTCTAGCACCCAGAATAAACAGAGGGGGTTACAATAAGCAGGGAGTCTAACAAACTTTCAAAATTAAAAATAGGGGGTTCAAAATAAGTGGTGGAGCAAACAGTTAGCAGTGCTAATATTCTTTTAGCAGTGCTAATATTCAATTAAAAGCAGCAAAACATAGGCAGAACTGAATTTGAAGCCAGACAATACACATTTTTATATTTAGAAAAATGATCTAGACAGATATGAAGCAGCTCCAAACTTACTTAAATATATAAATGGCAGGGGGGATAAGAAGCATGTCTTCAAATCTGAAAACATTAATTAGTGTCCACCCTGTTTATTATGGGTTTTAGAGTAACCATTTTCTATTACTTAATGGCCTAGAGATGACTATTTACTCCATTATTCCATAAAGACTAATTCCTTCATACCATTTACTGCAATTTTTCCTAGTACAGTTAAACCTATAGAATATTTCATATTCTCATGATGCAGAAAGTTACATACAAAGCAAGGAGTAGAAAATCATGCATACCAACCTCTTTCCCAACAAGTCTGAATGCGATTTTTGTCTTTGGATCAAGAGCAATTGGTCTTTTTCTTCTGTTTAAATAGAACAAAAGCCCAAGTACAGAAATGGCAACAACACATCCCACAAATGATTGCACCTAAAATGAATTAAAGTCCTAGGATTAGGGTTTTCATAAAGCAATAGCATCCATTAATATTATATAGCATTTAATGCTTCCTAATTCCCTTTCTGCCCTGATAATAACATTTGGCCACTGCAGCAATTGCTCATTCCTTTTCAACTAGCACTGGTACAAAGTGTAATATAGGGGTACGCAAAATATTTATTTTTCTATTGGACTTGTAGAGTAACGCCATACTCAGGAGCTTAGTCAGGGTTGCATCTTTGGAGGAGCAAGGCCCAGAAACTGGTGTAATAGTTATTGCAGTACATTTCACCAAAATGTGCATGATAGTTCAAGTGGTCAAGGGCTTTGGCTAAGTGGTGGGGATTCTTGGCTGTATGGCTTACAGGCACTTAAACAATTCTTAAATCGATTTACCAATCAATCAATCAGTTAAATCAAGCAATAAATAAGATCTTAAATCAAATCAATCAATAAATCAATCAGCACACAATAATTAAATCAATTTCCATTAAATTATTAAAGTGTATGCTGCAACATAGTTGTACTAATGTTCTACGTGTGGAATTCTGCATATCCCCTATTTTAATTCTATTTCTAATTTTTTCTGCAAATCCCCTACTTGGAAATGTGACTCCAGACTATGCCACTATTGCACAAGACCTCCAGTGTGCAAAGCCAAATTGGCCAGTTTAGAAGTATACATATGCATATATATTCTGTTGTGATGGTTTGTCATTTCAAAGTGCTTAAATTCAGTGAAACTGTGATGAGGGGTCATTGTTTCATTCTCTGCATAAAAGTCAATTGTGAAAGCAACTCATTTAATGCTAGAAAAGGGGCATTTTTTAACACTCCAGTTGTTGCCGTAAAAATTGACCTACAATTTCCTTCTACTGCTGTCCAACATCCTAGACTACAGTTTCCTCCCACTGTTCTCACATATCCACAAAATATTTCATTGGTAGCATTTCCCCCAAATTGTACTCCTTCCTCAGCAAATTCCTGATGGGTATAGGCCTGCTTTCCATAGTACAAAAAGTGGCCCTGATAACTTTTCCACTAGTTGACAATATTCTTAAAATCCAAGAGATTTATATTTGTACTGGCTTGGCATGAATGAATCTCCAGTATTGGCTTTACTTGGAATGCATGGCCATCATAGGTTAATGACAAAAGCTTTCTAGATTATTGCAAATTATTATCAGTTCCTGGCTAAGGTTCCACAAAGCAATTCCAGACTGCAGAGTATGGCATTTTTGGACAAGATCTCCAGTGTGCCACACCAAATTGCTTAGTGTACCATTGTGCACAGACAAATATTCTGGTGTATTGGTGGTTGTACTCTCTTGGGCATAAGAAACCATGTAATAGGTTAGTTTCTCCTTCACATACATACCAGTTGTGAAAACATGTTATATATCATTTTGCAAACAAAATCTTCTACAATGTCCTAGACGGCATTGTCAACAAAATTTTCTGTGAGCAAGCCCTCAACCACTGGCTTCCTCCCAGCTCTCACAAGTACATACATTATATCATATATTATATTATATTATATTATATTATATTATATTATATTATATTATATTATATCATATATTATATATTATATTAGGCATCTCTCCACAGTTGCACTTCTTGCAATCTTCTAATGGCTATTGGACTGCTTTCCATCGCACAATATTTGGCCTTAGTATCTTCTTACTGCAGTTATGTGGCATTCCTAGAAGTCAGTTGACTTATGTTTGTGCTAACTTGGTGTGAATGAACCTTCAGCATGAGCTTTACATGGAATGCATGGTTATGAAAAATCTGTTCTAAATTGTTCTGATCATTGCCAGTTTATGACTGGGTTGCAAGAAGCAACTAAGGCCACACCAATATATAGAATTTGTGTTGACCCCATCCATGTATACAACTTGTGTCAACCACTCCCAAACCTAGCTGGTGTGCAGGAGCTTAGGGATAAAAATATCTCCAGTGTGCCATACTTTGCACACTAGCAGCAAGCAAGACCTCACCTATATACATGTTTCTATTGTTCACCATTTCCAAAACTTAACTGGTGTGCAGGGTTTCATGAAAAAATATCTCTGGTGTTCAAATGCAATGATAGCACTCTGCAGGCTGGTTGTAAACCAACCCCATTGCGTTTTCAGTATGTCTGTTTTTAATAGACCTAATAATTCACCTTCAATATGATTTGTATGTATGTTTAAACTGCAACGCATAGATATCAGTATAACTGCCGGCTATAAGCCTATAATACCAGCAGAAAGCTAAAGCTAATACAGAAACGTACTCTCGACAAGGGTTTTAAAGGGATAGAGTTTTGAAAGGTTCTGTAGGGTTAGGGTGCGAAAATGATGAGGGTATGAGGTCTGAAAACGGTTAGTGTCAGCGTTGGATAGAGGTACGTTTCTGCATTAGCGCCATCAGGAACTACAACTTTAGCTTCCGGTAGCGTTGCAGTGAGTGGCCTAAGCTCCATAACCCAGGCTTGGTCCTAGCTGGTATACATACATGCTATGGTTATTGGCATCCACTAAAAAAGCATAAACAATACATGAATCATGCTTTATCAATTTACCGTTACTTTATCCATATTCGCAAAGACAGTACGGCTCTAGCAGAACAAAATGAGACTTGTTTTTGCAGAAAGTAATACCGAAAGAAATATAGTCAAGACCCATCTCGAGGCAATTCTATAATTGCGTGACAATCATCGATCAGAGGAAATAATGGACAAACTGCCTAAATGCCTTAGTTGGTAAGGAGAGTAGAGCATTGGAAGACCTAACGACAAGCAAAACTGCTAGAAGTAATGTGGGTAACTGAGAAACGGGAAAATATGAAATATCTCTCTACAGATTCCAAAATCCAACGAACGCCCATTTCAATTAGGAATCAAAAAGGGTTGTTGCAGTTGTTTAGCAAAAACTGCATTACGTAATTCCCTCCGTTGTTTTGAAAAGGCGTGTGCAAGAAAATTTTATGAATTAAGGTACGCAACTTGTATTTGATGATATCGATATTGTTTATTTTATTCAATGAAGACCGTTCGCTTACGAAGGTGAGTATTTTGCAGCTATTTAATTTTATCCCATCTTCTACAAGTAGGTGTTCTTCAACCAAAGTGACTGTATCATGTGACTGACTTCTCATGGCGGCCTAGACTAGCGTTGTACTGCGCACTTCAAGCTGCAAGCTGGGTAATTTCGCCCATTTAAACTTGCACACACTGCATTAGGCAACCAAAATGTTCTGTGTCATAGAATTGTAGAATTACTCTGGTTTGTTAATACAGAACTATAGCAATCTTGTATTCTCATTGTTAGTTTCAGTGCTCGTAGTGGTCTTTGTTTCATAAGTACAATTGAGCTTCAGAAATCCTACGTTTCACTTTCAGTTCAAAGTATTTAAGGGTAGATTGGATTAGAAACTGAATAGAGATTTGCTGCTTATTATTCTCTTCTGTACCATCTATTGGGTACTATAGCATTTTCACTGGAAAGCGGCGTTGACGATTTTATAGGCATTTAGCAGCAGTGACGAGATAGAGGTAGCTATAACTTAGAGTTAAATACGAGCGGCTTTTACTGTGGCCAACAATTATAGGAGGTGCCTATGCACATACATTTCGTGACTCAATAACATTTATTTAGCGCTGTTAGAGATAATTTTTCATCTTTCTTTCACAAACGAAGTATAACGTTATCCCTTAAACAATTTATCTCTGATATCATTAGTTGCCATTGCTTAATGTTTTTGTAGCGTTGCCACAAAAATGCTACTATTAATTTAGGAGGTTGCTAGAATTTTATTATTTTACTAGAGGAGCAAGCAAGTGAATTACTGTGGCAGATGGGCAAAGTACAAAGTCATGTGAAAGACCAATGTAACAAAGTTTTTACAGAGGAAAGAAAAACTGAATTGAAGCGTGGCTTGTCATTTTTCAATGAAAGAGCATGCATTTATAAAGAAATAGCACTACTGGCAAAAAAAGAATTTCAATGTACGCTATTTTACACTGTATTTCACTATTAATTGTAGTTTTTACCTCATTTCATAATTGAATTGTTTATTCTCTCTGTTATAGAAAGGTAAATTGAAGATTTTGCAATGTAGGAATTAGCTTGTAGCAATTTATGTTACTCAGCAGCCAGTTATTTTTGATAGCATTCTATTTTAACGTATTTTGTCCTATAAATAAAGAAAGTATTGTTGGTGTATGTGACATAAATTTTGTTTTCCAACTTTTCATTTTTATGAATTGACAACATTTTATATTTACAGATGCAGTTGATGATATTAATGAAATGTAAGTATTTGCAATGGCTTTGATTATTTAGTTATATTATTTACTTCAGTCTATGTGTTGCAACAATCCTTAATGGCTTGGTTTTTATTCCTACATATGTCTGATATACTAATTCAATGTAAACCTAACTTCTCTGCTCAAAGGTTCATATTCAACTTAAATATCACTTCTCAAATTCTAACTTTAAGAAACTCTAAGCTTACCTGTTCAAATTGAACATAAATCCAAAATTAACATAAATATAAGCATTTGAGTTTAAGACGTGATCATTCATGACACTGTGTCTCTAAGTATGCTTTAGCATTTATTTTGACTGTGTTTGGTCCAGAATGGAATTGGGGTATGTCATGCCACAGACCTGTGCCACACATTAATCTCTAATTTTGGTATGCAGGCACAATTTGGTATTAAGAATGGCATTTGGTGCACCCTTGGTGCAAGAACTGGCATGACTTAGCATTCAGAAAGCAGATTGGAGTTCATATTGGCAAACCAAAAATTGTCTATTGTGTACATATTTGGCGTACTTACTTCATACTTCCCATTGAGGTGCTTAGTCTAGTAGTTAGAGAGTTTATGACACATGCTATCCAATGATATAGCAAAAGCTACAACCCAGATCCACATACCTTAATGTTAATTGCCAATGTTCTCTGGGTTACTATTCACAAAACTTATTACATACTCCCTCTACACATTTTTTTATGTAGATTAAAATAGCAGAGATCCAAAGTTCTGCCATTCAAAGTGTTTTGATGCACCCTACCAGGTTTAAATGTTTTGTAGAAATAATCAGCATAGCACTCAAAACCTGATTGGTTAACAGAACGAATTCTAATGACTGTTTCCACCAATAGGAGACCTCAATTTTATAAGCAAATGACTTTGTAGAAATAATAATTTCCTATACTCTGTTATGGTTTCATGTTTGGATCCACCCATACATAGTAATCTATTGAGCAATATCTCTGTTCAATTTCTAATCACAGTTACTATTTTGTGTAACTTCATACAATGTAGTGTTAACCTTTAGCTTTTTGATGAAAATGAGATATTTCTCTTTTTCAAAGCCCTTTCAAATTGGCAAGAAATGATTTCAGAAACTGTATTGCAGAGCCTCCCCTAATATTGACACAGCTTTTAGATTAAGATATTTCATAGTCAATTAAAATGTGTAGCATATTCTTATAAATTTAGCATCTTATAATATCTAAGTAGTAAATGCACCATATCTTTATACAGTGAACTCTTTCTAAAGTGGACACCATTGGGACTATAAAGAAGTGTCTGCTTTAATGAGAAATACACTTTATAGAAAATATCTGAGTGCAGAGGAGCTCAGAAACAAAGGAGACTGCTAATATCGCTTCAATAATTAGAATCAACAGTGTTAAAAGTGATCAAGTTCTTCCATGTATCCAAGAACCTAGGATAAAAACACCATTGCTTTGATGAACAAAGAAAAGATAGTTGGGCATGTTCCCTAAAGTATCAGTGTATGGATGGTAATTTTCCTGAAGCATAAGACCAGTTCCATTGCTTCTAGAGTAACTGAGAAAAAAGTAAATAGAGGAAGTGATTACGGACTGGAACTCCCTTGCAAATATTTCGTAGAAGGTGATGTGAGAGCTGTGGACTAGCTTTTGAAAAAGGTTAAGAAAGAAAAAGAATTATGTACATATCTAGTGGCTATCAACCAAGAACGAAAGTGTCAAAAAAGGCACCATAGACATTAGACATGAAATTTAACGTAAAGGTGGACTGTAACTCATTTTTGATTGATTATTCTTTAAATTCTTGTTCTGAAGCAAAAGTTATTTTACTACTGCTCGCTTCCAAAAGGTGCATAATGCACTTAGGACAAAGAAATACTGTCCACTGTCTGTTTTAAGAGGTGTCTTTCTTATAGAACATGAACATACAGCATTTCCTATAAGGGCTGATAGGGACTTCCGAAAAGTGTCGGTCTTAACAAGGTGTCTGCTTTATAGAGGTGTCCGCTTACAGAGAGTTGACTGTTGTTCTTTCATTGTAGGCTACAAAAATCATCCAAGGCACCTGGGCGCAAAGTAGCATTTCATTGTAATATGGATGGAGGATTGAGTTGGAAAGGAAAGGCAAAAGTATTTTGTTTCCAGGTGGGAATTTGTTAATTGGTATGCATAGGTGCATATTTATCTTATTATCTTCAGTATTAGTTGGCATGAAGTAACAACTGTTGTTGTGTAGTGTAGTTTCATTAGTGAACATATGGCAAACATTTTTCATTGTTTTTGATTATTTGCTTTTTATCTCTATCGCCGTTACAAATGGACATCATATGATTTTCATTTTCTGTGCATGTAGCATTTTTGGATTAGAGATAAAGTATCTGCTTCTTTCAAGATAAATTTTGTTTTACAACTGTATCAATATTACCTAAGTAGTTTGTTTCAAGAGATTTATGGTAGGCAAAATCTTGTTTGTTATTGCAAACCATATTGGAGGCTTGTTTTGCTGCAACTACCATTGCCATCACTTTTGAGTTTAAAGAAGGACTTGAGATTTATATTTTAAAAAATATTTTCTTAAGTGCTATTTTGAAAGAGTTGCTTAGATTTTATGCAACTCTTTCAGCTTGATGACTATGATGAACCAGTTGTCACCAGGTACATGAGTGTTGTCCAGTTTTGGACTCTAAGAAGTGACATCTTGAAACGGGTTGGCAAGAAATATGGAAAAGATGACGAAAATCAGTTTGAATTTGTTAATTCTTCTGGAGACATTATTGATAAAGATGAGGTTGATCAAACACCTCAGGTAGATGTGGAAGTAAGTTTCTTTTTGTTGTTTTGTCATACCATTTCTCCTGTATAGAGAAACTGTTGGAAGGTAGATTATTTAATTTAATAGCACATCTTAAAATTAATATGTAGATTCTCTAACTTGTAGCAGTCTGTTGCTAGTACATCCTTGCTTTATTGAAAACAGTTGCTTCTAACTAATTCCAGATGAGTAGAGCTTGCTGTAGGCTCTCTTGTATTACAATTATGGAGTATTTGTCTTCATTCATATGCTCCTCCATGCCATATTACATGCTTGATGTTCTACCTTGCTTTTGAAAGTTTTGCAAGATGTAAGTGAATATTCCAGTTTTTACATGCAAAACCTTGAAATAGCACTTATAAGTCTTAACACAAATAAAATAGGCATTATTTCTTTATTTTATATGGAATTTTTCATGTTGTTGCAGGATGAAACACTCTCAGCATCTGACATCTTTGAAAGGTAACTTACTTCTTTTGTTGTGTGGTTGTAATTTCATATAAAAAGCAACTGTCCTAGCATCACTTGTAAACTTTTTCTTGGAAAAGTAATACAGACTCCCTTCAGTTAGCAATCAAAGTTTGACAGTTACAGGAAAGGCAAGTTACGACTTGAGTAATTTCAATAGCTGTTTTTCAGTAATACAAATTGTCATTGAAACAGAGTTCTCACATGACCTGTTACAGGATGTCTGCCAAAACAAGAAATTTAAGGAAGTCAGACTGATGTATATCAGGGAAAATTCAGGGAATTTAGCTAATACTAGAGACAATCAGAGATATATCTGGGAAATCATTTGTCTTTGATTCATCAATAGATCAATTTTATAATATGCTGAAAGCCTAACAAGAAAATTATTTTAAGAACTGTGCTCTTTTATTATGAAGTATTGTAGGGTGTTTATTATTTTTCATGATAAAGTTAAAGCACACTTATTTCTGGAAGTGGGTTAAGATTTGTTTAAATAAACTTGCATTGTGATAAGCATAGCATCTTGTATTTGCCCAGAACCTATACTGAACCAGGAGAAACAGGATGTAGATCAGAGATGTATAAGGGAAAATTGTTGTCCGGGTTGGCAGATACTGTGTTACCCAGTGGTATTATTAAACCCTATGATGGTGCAGGGCATAAGAATCTCCTCATTTTCAATTTATTATGGTCAAATATAATTGTTTCCACACATTATTTTATTCTTTAAAAGATGTTTTGTTACCAGATTATGCTGCTTGTATGTGTGCAGACTGACTGATCTTCACAAAATACTATCTTTTCCAGAGTGAATGAATTGAGTTCAGAGGAGATTGAGTGCTGCATCTGCATGGAAAGAAAATCTGATGTCTCCTTAGTTTGTGCCCATTGCTTCTGTAAGCATTGTATTGACTCCTGGTAGGTCTCTTGCCTTTTCATGCTACCTAATGTGATCTAAAAGTTTGTTGATAGCTTGAAAAAAATTTTGAAGTGTGTTGAAGGATTTTTGGCAATTATTATATCTTAAAATGTGGTTTATGCTACTCCTTAAACTCCTTAAATTTAATTCATGTTTCTAGAAGTGCTTAAAACTCCTTAAATTCATTCATTTTGGGGAAATTACTGGTATTCCTTAAATTCCTTATTTCTAATCAATTCTTGGGGGAGATAATTTTCAGTGGAAGGTTTATTTAGGAAATGAAATGTTTTGTGTCATGGAAACACGTGAAGATACTCCTTAAAATCATTCTTTGGTACTTCAAGCCTCCTTAAATTTTGTGTACTCACAGCAAAATGAACCCTGTTTAATATTGCTGAGAGGTTTGATTGAAGAGGTATATTTGTCAAGAATGGATGGACTTTTGACATCTGATATGTTTTTATCATCTGACATGGTTCAACTTATTATGGCAGATATGAAGAGCAAAGTAAATTGTGTTTGATTCTAAGATGTTCATGAAATTTGCATCCACCATTAGCTAAAACATTACCCATATGTTAGAATCCTAAGTTAGCTTGGGGTTCTTGTAATGCTAGGACGTCTTCAAAGAACTCATGCAGATTTGCTAACTTTCATTTCCTCAAAAGTAATAATGTATATTTACTGATAGGCAACAACGCAATCAAAAATCATGCCCAATGTGCCGTCAAGTAATTTCTGAGGAAGATGAATTTTGGGAAATGACTGGTATTCCGGACAAGGAAGAAATGCACAACTATGTTATGGAATTTGCATCTGGCATCCCTTCATTGCCATCCTGATAAGACTTGAATTTTCCAATATTTCAATTTTTTGCCAATAGTTTAGTGTGTATATATATTTACACATTTTTTATAAGAAACATGTGTGTAAGAAATATTAAGCTGATATTTGGCAAAAATTATGAAACATTTAAGATATACAATCAGCATGAGTTTCAAAAAATGGCTTTAAAGAACTGCCTTGAAAAGTAGGTTATTGATTAAACTACAAAGAAAATAGAAATAGCATCTGCTACCTGCCTCACAAAACCTGAGCATCCTTTTTCTTGCATCACAATTGCCTAGTCTGGGTTTTTATTGTCATTGGAAGTCTTTAAATTCAAGACGTGTTTAAGAAACATTTTAGTATCCAGACTGAGGCTAGAGAGTTTGTTTCTTATAGAAATATGTGTACGCAGAGTAGAATCTTGCATGTTAGTAGCTTTTCAATCATATTAAGACATGGTTTGATAAAGTTTCCAGCCATCTCCACTTATTTTTTGGCTTTTGTGGCTCTCAGTATCTCTGAGGTTTGAGGCAGCTATACAGCTTATGTAGGTCTATGTCATAAGGTGTTTGTCCTCAGGTCTTATCTGATCAGTAATAGACTGCTGGCTTGTGGTTAGTGATTCTGACCAGCATGTGGATTCAAACCCATGGACTTTTAAGCTGAAAATCTATTCAGATTTGTCAGTGTACCAAGCTTTTATATAACTCTGAATATCACAATACAGAATGTCACTTTCATTGACACATGACATCTGTCTAATCATAGTGGCTCCACATTTGTTGTCCATTTGCATCAAAGAGGGAGTTGAGAGTAGCTAAATTTAGATATTTCCCTTAAGCTTTAACTCCACTAACCACACCAGCAGTGCATGTTTCTCTGCTAAGTCATTGTTACATTAAAATGCTTCGATTAAGTTATGTAAGTATTCAGTCTGCATTTATGTAATACAGGCATATTTATGTACATGCAGTTTAGTTTTGAACAGTATCTTCACTTTTGAAGATCATATTTTAAACTTTTTGTAAACTGTTCAGAGAATCATTTCTGTAGCTAGGACATTTTTTGCATTCCATGCTACAAGCAGACAGTTTTACCTGTATGCCCCTGAGTACGTTTCACTCCATGCCTTCTAGATAGAGCCATCACCTGCCCTGCTGTATTATCCAGGTGATGCAGAATAGATATTTCTGTAATCACACTGTGTAAGGCTCATTCCCTACATCCAAGGCACTGCCCTATTTACCCCAACCCAAGTTTATGACATTGTGATAGCATAGGTGCTGTATAGATTGCTTACCCTCCAATGTGCAGTTGGCTAGAGCTCCATGGTTTTAAAATTTAGAAAAATCTTTCAAAGTTTTCTCTAAATATGAAAGCTGCATAGAATTTGCTTTGGTCATTTCAGCACTCAGGCTCTGTAGAGTTAATCATAACATGGAGCAAATTTTCTAGTGGCATTTTTTATTCATTGTATCTTGTATATATTGCAATCTTTCAATGGGCTGCTGCTTTGCAACTATCTTTAAGAATTTTGACATATTCTGAAAGCATTAACTCTGATAGCCATAGTTGAATCGCTAAATTTATCTTTTCTAGCATCATGTTTCTGAATATTAATCAATCAAGTAGTGTGTATGAAGCATAGAGGAACCTTCATTTTGCTCTCGCATGGATCTAGATAATACATTATCATAGCTTACTTTGACAGATATTTTTCATATAGTATTTCCATACATTGCTTCTTCGTTATGAATAAAACTGTTTGGGGATTAGTCCATAGAGTACTTTCAGTGCTACGTTGTATATATCGTCTTTGGTCATTGTTGATACCTTTTGTTTTTATGTGGTGCCTATGATATTGGTAGACTGTATCATCACATTTCTTAGTCCAGCAATGGTTGAGTCCATAGAAAATTGAAATAAGAAAACGTCATCACATGAAAGAAATATCATTTTCAAAAGTGAATTCCTATTGTCCTTATAAACCACTGATTTGCACAACTCTAATTGAATCACTGTGGTGTTTGATTTAGCGCAAAACACAGGCACTAACAAATCAAAGATATTTCTGTATTTTGGTATAATCGTATTGTATTGTATTGCTTATGATATAACATTTGTGGTACATAGTTATTCACTTTCAGTGCACTCTTGTTAGAGTACTTCAACGCACAGTTTTTGTGTTCAAATTCTGCTCTAGAGGTGCCTGCAGAATCCGTTAACTTTGCAGTAAATGATAATCAGCTATAAGATAAGTCATACTTAAGGAAGCAGATTAGTAGATAGGTATATGCAAAACACCTAATCATTGAAATTCAATTGGACAAATGAAGTGGCTAATGAAGGTAAACAATTTCATGGAAATATAAACATAGATCCCAAGCATTTCAAACTGTACTTATCTTTTTTTCAACTAATTATTAAGTTTTGCAAATAATCTATCAGAATATCAACCACATAAAGAATAATAGGCATACTGCGTTGAGTAACTATCATTAAGGGGTCAGGAAACTCTTCAGCTGAGCCAGCTATAAACTCCCAAGCCTTGGCATTTAGCGCGTGCGATCGCATGCGCACGCGCCCACGCGCGCAGATCAAATTGCGCCTGTGATTGATGGCACCCATACATGAGCGTTCTTAAGCGTTTTCTGGTTACTTCGAATAACGATTTCATCCGCTGGAAAGGTAATGACCTTGAGATTAACTTCATACTTAACACCCTAGTATGTTGACCACAATCATCATCGAATTCCGATTTTCGGGAGCAATGTTTAGTCTGATGATGAAGAATTGCTTTTACGTTTATCGTATAAACTACATTAGTTTCCTTGTTTAAACGAATTTCTTTGATTAATGTTTTCTTTTTCCACCTTACAATTATTTAGTTTCTTCATTTGATCTGTGGCGTCTATGTGCATGCTTCCTTAACAGTGCTATTACACGCGCAAAACCATTTGCGCGTGCTGATTACCGCAAGCGCAGTATTTTACTCATGACAAAGCCTGAAAGCCATACATTTTCAATATGTTTTCATAACAGCCATGTGAACTTTCTAAGCAAAAAACTACAACTTTTGAGTAGATGTCTCTGTATTCGCATGTCACTGGCCTTAAAGTCAAAGTGCCAGCTCAAAATGAAAGAGTTTACAAAAATAAGTGTAATACTTAGCCATTGTGCTAAGCAAACCAGATGCAGTTACTAAGGCCCACATCTGGCTCTGAAGCAATAGGTTCCCGGCTCCTGATATAAAGAGAAGAGGAAATATCCTAAAGGCTACTGCGGTAAACACCCTTAAGGTTACTGCGGTAAATACTCTAAAGGTTACTGCGGTAAATACTCTAAAGGTTACTGCGGTAAATACTCTAAAGGTTACTGCGGTATCTATTCTGCAAAAATGTTTGACATTTCCTGCAATAATATTTTATATGTTAATATATGTCATTATATATTTCAAGATTGGCCCGTAAATTATACTGCAAATCCTCAAATAAGCGCCCACCGTAGAGCTAAAAATTTTTAATAAGCCCCACCTACGCATGACCTATTAGAGAGTCTGCTAATACTTTATAGTGCTAGCAAAGAAAAAATCTCAATTGGAATATGATCAACTAACAGGGAAATCTTTTAAAGCCCCCCTCGAATAAACCACAATGCAAAAATCCAAAAAATAAATTAGCGCAGAGGGGTGCTAATACGATGATTGATGGTAAGTTGTATTTTTACGCAGAAGCATCAAACTCAATGTGTACGGGGCCAAAACTCAAAACTAAAGACAGTTCATGTGTTAAGCAACTCAACAAAAGTTGGATTTTGCTCACCAAACGCTAATCCATCAAATTTAGAATGTGAGTAGGTTGGTCAAATATCTGAGAAACGTAAGTTGACCATGTGAAGTAAAAATGGTGTACTAGCCAATTAGAAAGTTACACAATTTGCTATTGTGCAGTACATCCAAAACTAACGCTGGGGTTGCATTAATTGGACTAGGGGTTGTACGGAACAACAGAAATCTACTAAGTATCTTTATTAGGGGTAGTTATATGCCCTTAACTACATTCCGGTATTTCCAATATAAATTGCTAGTACTACATATCACCGGGAAGTTAAATGGTTTGGAAATGATCGTACGGGCCAGACAAAACTGAGTGCCGGGCCGCACGTGACCCATGGGACTTGAATTTCACAGATCATGTGCTAACGCAATGCATATCCACAATGTACTTAGAAAAAGCATCGTAGCTACCAGCAGGGTGGCGCTATGGGGTCATAGCCCCCAATGGAATATGCCAGCCTTCTGTCTGAAGGCGAATACCTTTCCTCAGAGCTTTTTAAGCAGTTATAGTACCCTACCAATGGTATCTTAGTCCATTGTCGGAAAAGTCAGCCCTCTATCAGCGAATTCCTCGCGGCACACTTGGCTATCAACGTAAATTCTACAAAGATACATTGATTTGAAAACCTACACAAATATGATTCATATTCTAGAAGAAATCAGCTAACGACATTTTGTCCTTATGTTTTGCCATATAACGTTTGCTATCGTTATCAATATGTTCATCATCTGAGTCATAGCCAATTTTCCCTTGTCCCCTTGTTCTTCTCCCACGACCCCTTCTTCCTCCTCTGCCACGACCACGCCCTCTTCCTCGGTTACCACGGCCAGAAGCACCGGGCCTTTGGGACGTATTGGTACCTCCACGTTGCTTTTCTAGTCCGTGTACAGTAACAAGCGGAACAAATATAGGATCACAGAATGGGCAGCCCAAGTGTTTTGGAACATCGATGTTTGCCTATGGAAAAATACTAACAATCAGTCTTCGTAAAAGTGAGGAGGCTGCGAAAGAATTTGTTGTAAGATGAAATTACTCAAATCTAGGATAGAAGCGTCAAGTTTGAAAAGGAGGCCTTCAAATAAATGAATTCTTAACAGAATTGAAAACTCTAACAATCATTACAAAACAGCTTCCGAGCGCAAAGTCAGTAAATTTCTTGAGGCAACGTATCTGTTACATTCGAGAAATATAAAGGTTCTGCTGCTACACTAGACACGAGATGGAGGTATGAACCAGAAAACACTGATGAAAGCTGTCCGAACATCTCACAGCAAATAGCAACTTCAAACAAGACCATCCAGATGGATGTTGTAGATTTCTGTTTGGCTTTCCGCCGAAAATCTAATGGGTCTGTGGTTCTGAATACTGTCAATAAAAACCATATTCAAAGATAAAAGCTAAGCAAGTCCCACATGCAGAGACCATCCATAAAATATCACACGTGAAACAATAAAATTTACATATACTAAATAAAACAAAGAACATACACCAAACGTAGGCCCTATTTATACTATGCCGGATTGCTATTACAGCGTCATTGAAACTCAGATGTCTTTAACGTTATTTAGCTTGCATTGTCAGCATGGAATTTTTGAAATACATCAAAGTTTACCTTCTGAAATTCAACATCCATTAGCATAGAGCCGCAATCACAATCGACTTCACTTACAGAGACCCGATGCGCATCCTTGAAAAAATGAACAATCACTCTGCACCTATGAAAAAGTAAATGTCAATTGCTTCCTAAAAGAAAATTCAGCGTACGAAAATTGCTTTCCTTCATCTAAACTTTATTTAAACCTTAAAACAGTACAACTAAACATACATAGGGAGGCAAAATCTAAGGTGCCAAATAAAAGCCCCCCTCGCTTATTAATTTTTCGAATTTTTGCGACCTTATTAGGACCACCCCGTTTAGTAATTCTAAAGTAAATGACGTTTTCTAAACACTCCTCATCTCATTTCCCTTCTTTGTTAATACACGTTCTTTTATAAGAAAAAAAATTGCGCGGAAGGAAAAATAGCGTGCTGCTATATATCTGATAATGTAAGGCTCCCAAAGAGGGTTCTTTACAGCGAATTGACTGACGGGAGACGCCGAATTGGCGCCCCATGCAAACGTTACAAGGACCAGCTAAAGAGTACTCTCAAAGTTTGCAACATTGACCATAACAACTGGGAGACAGATACAGCGGATAGAGTCCTTTGGAGGAAGAGAGTTAAAACTGGAGTAGCCCAATTTGAAAATGAGAAAGAGAGAACATATGAAAGAAAGAGACAAGAAAAGCAGTTGAGGGCTCAACAACCCCGCCCTCCACCACAAATACCATGCCCAAACTGCCCCAGACTTTTTTATGCGCGGATTGGACTCGCAAGCCACCTTCGGGTGCATGCTGACTAGGGAATTTCAATTCTTCACACTCTGTCAAGAGTGGAGTCAATGATGATATATGTTTTAATTTATGGGGACCTGTTTTTGTTCTTTTCGTTGCTTCATAATCATTTCAAGCCATTTGCCAAATTCCGACCCCCCCGTTTCTTATGACTCCCCGTTCATTAAATTTCTAAATTTTTCCCAACCCCTTGTTTATTAGGGGCCCTTCTCTGTTATTTGGCACTTGAGAGTACTTCATCTTCAGGCTGCACTTCTCACCTCATATATAGCCATTTGGCATAGCAATTATGGCCCTTACCCCTTTGTGTTTAATTGTAGGTGGTGGAATTAGCAGGGGGGTTGGATATTTTTCTAGATTTTCATAAAGTGGAGAGATGGTAATGAAATGACTTAACGGGAAAATCACAACAACCTTGAAGAAGGTAGAAGAGTTTATGATCCCACCAGATAGTGTTAAGCGAAAATTGGATTGAGTGGTAGACAGTTTTCCACCTGAATAGGGCTGTGAAGTGCTTGATAGAGAATTGACTCATGAATATCATGAATAACGGGATGAAAACAACAGTGAAAATCTGGCTGATAGTGACGATGCCCAACCTTTTGCTATAATGGGGGGGGGGTCATTATAAAATGCTACGAGGGGTGAAAAACTTCAAAAAGTGCAATATGACCCCCCTACAATTAAGCACAAAAGAGTGCATCAATATCAATACAAATAGAGAAACCAATTACTAGAAAGCCTATCGCTTTTCATTGCGAAATCAATGGTTCAAAAGACAACAGTACACAGTAGAGAAGCAGAATTGTAATCATGAAATCTACTGAGATCAAAAAATGTCTATATACGGCAGACAAACTTGATATATTTGGTAGCTTTACGTGTATTGATAAATTGATCAAAATTCTATCTTTCATGTGAATCCTCGCCATAACCCCATATAGCAGCCCCTTTTAATACAAACACTAAGCTGTGAAATAGACAAAGACTCAGAATAGTCAAGCTGGTAAATCTCTTCAATAGAACAAACGTATGATTATGGGTGAAACGAAGCCGTGCATAATTCCATGCTGTTTTGATGTTCTGCCATCGGATACTAAGAACAGAGATAATAAGGATGCCCTTGAAATTATGGCAACAAAAGTGCATTTAGTAAATCCTAGAAAAGCACCATAAAATCGTAGATAACACCCTACTTGGAAAATACATGTACTCTTTCTATATAGAAAATGGTGCATTCGATCAAGTATACACACGTTAGAGCCTTCAATAAACCTTTTGTCATTGTTATTTCAATTCATTCAGAAAAGGGTCAGGACTGTACCTCCCACAAGAAGTAGAAGGGGTCTGCGCCCTTAGTTCCTATTCCAAGATCATACGTTTGGTCATGTGAGTAAAACATGCGTCACTATTGGTTGCCCAATATAATATGGCCAAGCAATATTCCCACTTCTGCAGCACACGGTAAGTTTTCCGTCTCGCGAGGCAAGAAATGTCAAACTTGTTACATTTTTGCCTCCAAGTTACGCGAGAAGAAAAACTCAGTGGAAATCAATAACACACGGTAAGCTATCTGCTGACCAAACTGGCATGAGTAGCTTTTTGCTCAGGGGATAGCTCTCGTGTTCTGCAGGCATAGAGCATCAAGTTGCCAAATCAATGGCTTACAAGTTATGTAAAAATCTTACTTGTTGCACGCCATTTTCCATTTTGGGCCTGAAGATGGGTCAAAAATGAGAGTGCCCGTTTGGCAATCGATACAACTGGTGACAGCGAGGCTGGTAACGGAATGCTTGCACGTAGGATGAGTGCACTGGTTACAGCACATTCCCTTGCGCATGTCTTCAAATGGTGGGTGGTTAAAGCAATACGGACATAGTGGTGTACTCTGAAACAATAATATAACTAGCATCAATATAACGGAATATTGAAAAACAAAAAGGTCTTACTCAGAGTTTTCAATAATATTTAGAGTAAGCAGCTGATCATGAAAAGTACGCGGCTGTGTCCCATGGAGGGCCACAAATTGTGTGCATTTTTTACATCATTCTATGTCAAACGTTGACTGTAGTTTTGACAGAAGTAACTGGCGATAAATCGCCAGCTGCCGCCTTCTAAATGACAGTTCTGTTTACTAGCTTTCACATTAGTGATCTTTCCAAAAAAGTTTACAGGTTGCCACCAATAATCTTTGAAACATAAATTTAAGGCCACATAAAAAAGAAAACAATGGATGGCCAAAAACCATTTTCTTATAGGGGACCAAAGTTGTTGAACAGTCTAACAGCTAAATCTATGCAAGCACTTACCCTAAGCACTTATTTCTTGCAAGATAACAATCTAAATTGTACACATCTTAGTTTTCAAAATATTTTCTTTTACAGAATGGGAGGCCTTCTTGAAAAGCAGTACTTGTACTGAAGGGCTAAAGGATTTGGAGAAACATTAAAAAGCAATTAAACAGCTAAAACGATAACCTCACTAACCTTTCCTCCTTTCGCTGCCCACAAAATGAGTTCAAATTCATCCAAAGGGCAGCGCAATTCCTATCCGAAAGAAAATATACAGTCAAGAATTTTGTTTCCCTTAAGTCCAATAATCAATAAAATTATTTGGAGGCAAGGAGAAAAGCCATCTTCCCAAACTTTCATCACCATACTTTACATACATGATATATTATATCTTCTCTAATATAAAGAATTGCATCGAGCGTGAATATCTGCTACAAAATAGCTAGAGAAAAGCAAACATTCAACTGCTGAAATGCTACACTCGAAATGTGCATTTGAAAAACACATGTAAAAAGGCTGCCTGGTTTACATACAGAACAACAACTATTTCATTGAAATACCTTGAAAAGCTTAATATTGCCATCTTGCTGGGGCAGGCTGTATGTTTCATCGCAATGAGCACAATGCAGTCGGCACGGTTCTGCAGTTATAAGTTTCATGTAACGATGACATTTACCACACCTACATTATCACAATATATGCATATCATTATACATAAGAATAATTCAGTTCAGACTGCATCCAACTAACTATTTCTACGTTGATGCAAAACAGTTTCAAAACATTATCAAATTTCCACTTCACGCTCTAAATGCTGAATGATATAATGTTTTCAATGACAATGCTCAATAGTTTAACTCACTAGTACAGTGCCTCTCAAATATCTGTTGCAAGGCCCCCAATGGGAAGAGAAAATATTTCGCGTCCCACCTCAATCGCTATAAATCTTAAAAGTACACCTATTTACCGAGGACATACGCACCCCATTGGCGTAGCATCATGCCCCCAAAGGGGAGCGCGCCCTACCATTTAAGAAACGCTGCACTAAGTGGATGCGAAGATTATTACAAGACAGGGCAAAACTTCAATCAAGAGAATATCAAGAATATATCAGACGAGAGATGTGGATCGAATATTGGCACATACGCAAACAACTGTTAGTGGTCAACTATGGTGGCGATAATGATCATGGTGATATGAAGGAGGATGTCATGGTGATATGAGCACAGATGCCATGGTGATACACGTTTTTTTTTATAAGAAAATCATTATTTTGCCTGAGCCTCAATTTTCTTAACATTTCCCGAAATTGAGCCTCGGATTTTCTTAAATTTTTCTTAACTTTTACTGAAATAAGCTGGCTATAGTGGTTTAAAATTTCATTATTAATATTGTATACATGAATTTGAATTCCATCTTTAACATTTTGAAGGCAATAACGACGAACTACCGATGTTTGGCCTATAAAAACACTTAATTTTGGAAAATGAGCCTCGTGATTTTCTTACGATTTTCTTAAGATTTTGACGATTTGAGCCTCATTTTCTTATAAATATTTTTCTTATACAACAAAACGTGTAAGTAAATGGATATAAGTTGCAATCAAAGTTATATTTATATGGACCATTATATAGATTGTCGGCAAAATATGTGGTAACAATGAATGATCAGAAAATATAAATACCGTGACAGCGGCTTTCCAGATTCCGAAAGTTTGGTGAAAGAAACTTCAAACAGTTCATCCATATTTGAAATATTTTTATGGAAATATTCGAATTTACTATTGAAACAGTTGATACTATGCTTCAATACTGACTCATAATCTGCCTGGAAAAAAATGAACTTATGAGTTTATGACAGTATCAAAAAATCAGCATCAATCATCATCATCAATCATCATCATCATCATCAATCATCATCATCATCATCATCATCA
>WIPJ01067534.1:228396-254340 GCA_018155075.1 Cassiopea andromeda | reverse complement strand
TATATATATATGAACTCATTAGCTAGCGACAAACCAGGATTTCTCCTTTCTAGGCGCAAACTGTAGCATATTTAAATGATCACAAAAATCAGAGGAAATGAAAACATATATAAATCGATCTCTAACAAGGACTATTAAAAACTGACTGGCTGGAAGGGAGACTAAACAGTATTCAATGTGTCTTTGTATTGCCTCTATTGTTCAAAGCGTACAACACATACATGACACTGAAAAGAAAGGTCATTGTCAACAATTGTCAAGGAAAGTCATTGTCAACAATTGATGCCCAACAAGGCTTGTTTTCAAGGGCCATTCAACTGAACAGCTACAAAGAATGATATAAATAACAGTACTATCAATTAAATAGATTCACGTCTTGTTTATAAGAAAATCATCAATTTGCCTGAGCCCCACTTTCCTTAACTTTTCCCGAAACTGAGAATGAGATTTTCTCAAAATTCCCTTAACTTTTCTTGAAACGGACTAAAATGGGTTGCACTTTCTTTGAAAAACTTGTATACTCGAATTTGAATTCCATCTTCAACATTTGAATGCAATAATGACATAATATTGATTTTTGGCCAAAAATCAATTGAATTTAATGTTAGAAATTGAGCCTTACGATTTTCTCAAGATTTTGGCCATTTGAGTTTCATTTTCTTATAAAAAAACGTGTATTGAAATGATGCGGGGTATTTCATCACGTACTTGAATATAAAGTTTCTCTGCTACATGCATTGTTTGTTGAGGTCCAATGCCTAATGATGATGATGCCACTCGTAACATTTCCACAGTGTTCAATGCTATAGGCCTCGCTTTACTTTTCTCTTTTTGCGAGATACTTGTTACACTGCATAGCAAAATCAGAAAACATTTCAACTATCGCATAGCTAAACAGTCTCTCTCGAATGCAGAGAATAGCAAGATGACAATACAATAGCCTGACCAAGATATTAATCTCAGTCCTTTACTATGCTAATATAGGATACAAATGCTCCTAAAAACATACAGTAATACAACTGATATTGACAACATAATTATGGTAATAGACGCAACGAAAGGCCCCTTGCGAGCAAAGTGTGTAGAAAAAGTAGGCGTTAGGGAATTAGCTGGAGAAACTATAGTTGGTATTAATTTATGTGCCCCCTTGGCCTTGAACTACTAAGAGTCATGAGACCCCTAGACCTTGAGCCCTTGGGGTACTTTGACCCCTCTGTTCCCTGCTCAGTAATTCTGCTGATATTTTAACGGTGTTTGCAGGCCATAATAGCAAAAATCTACATATGCAACTGTATCCCATGGCGTCTCAATAAATATACCATGTAGAACTGCATAGCTACCCACAGATTGACTACAAAGATATATGAACAACAATACCAGGCTGTAAGAGGTCAAAGACTACTTGAAAGGCAATGATACCAAAGTGAATTACTCACGTCGCCATCTCGCAACCTTTTACAATATTGTGAAACATATTTGCAACGTCTCTATCGAAAACTCGTACACGTGACCAATCCAACTTGATGCATTGGCCAGATGCCATTTTTACCTTACAAGAGAATTTATTGTTACCTTAAAAGCAAATCAAACTTGCAGAAGAAAATTTATTCAAGCATGATGGGAAGGGAAATCTAAGCTCCTGATAAACTCCGATATACAATGTATACCTTCAACAAGAAAGGAAATAATGGCTTTCTTCTGGGTAAAGCTAAAACACTCACCAAAACACTCTTAATAATCACTAGAACATGAAAAATGCTATTAAAGAATAGATGAACAGAAGAAGCATCCTTTATTATCTTTAATTCTAACTATGTAAATACTAAAAAATAACTGCACAATATGAGTGATATTTGTCACAAAAGTATTCGACCAAATGTCTTCTAATAACTCGCACCACACCACAGCCATATCCAATTCCATCAAAAGATTCCATCTTCCTCATAAAATACAGAATAACTGCACCTTCTCGTGAATAGTACTACATTTTTGACTCTCTTAGTTTTGTCTCAATCTAGCACATAATTGCAACCTTCAAGTCTGTCTATATAATACTGAAGACCAAGAACCGCTCTTGTTAGATTTCCTCAGGAAGGTGCAAAATCTTAACAGCATATACAATGTGCTATGAAAAGGGGGGACATTACTTCTAGATATCTTGCAATAATTTAGATTTTTCAGCCCTCCGTACCATTGCTATCACGATGTCAAACAATTTCGTCAGTCTCTACTCTCATGTGCCAAATAAATCCCCCCGCTTATAAATTTTTCGATTTTTTCCAACCCCCCGTTTATTAATTTCAAGGAAATTGACTTTTTTACGAACCCCTAATTTTCTTCCCTTTCTTTACTAGTACTTTTCATGCCCACTATTCAAGGCAAAATAGAGTACTTCAGTAAATCTTTTTGCTCTCTGCCTTCCATCATTTTATAATCATTTAAAGCCATCTCTCAAATTTCGACCCTCTCCGTTTATTTTGACCCTCCTGGTTATTAAATTGCGGAATCTTTTCCGACCTCCTTTTTATTAGGACCCCCGTTTCTTTAGCACTTGAGAGTGGGTCAATTTGCACTCAAAAGGCATAAACTCCTCGAATCTTCATATCTCGAGCTTCCAGATATCTCAAGTAGTATTCTGATAGACAAATTTATCTTGCTATTTCAAAATTTGTCAGATTATATCACAAGTAAAAAATTTCTCAGCCTGAACCCTACTCTATATAATACTGAAGTCTGAAAATTTTCTGCAATATCTGAATCAACAGCATCCTAACATTTCACAAGTATTAGAGCATGTGATTTACAAGAAGCATCGGAATGGTTCCATGACCTATTCTTGCCACGTTGCTATGGTGATGAGCAGTAACTACTCACTTTGAAAATTGAATCCTTGCTAAACAAGAATAGGCTGGATAGATTAAAATTATGACATGTTAGGAATCACCTTAAAAATCATAAATAGAGATATCTTGATTGAAAATACGCGCTTTTTTATTAGAAAATCAATATTTTGCCTGAGCATCAATTTTCTTAACTTTTCACGAAATTTAGCCTCAGCGTTCCCTAAAATTTCCTTAACTTTTACTGAAATATACTGACTGAAATGGGCTACACTTTCTTTCTTTATCGTGTATGCTCGGATTTGACAGCACTTCAAATGTTGTAATGATGTAACATGGATTTTTGGCAAAGAAAACATCTAATTTTGGAAATTGCGCCTTGTGATTTTCTTAAGACATTGATCGTTTGAGCCTCATTTTCTTATAAACTTTTTTCTTAAAAAAAACACTATTTTGATATCATTCTATTTCTCGAAAGCCCAGACTCTTGATAAATTGAATATTTTCTTTGAACGAGTGTTTGAGATATCAAGAGCGTATGGAAGTCACTCAAAGCAGAAGATTACCATAAAAATACCGACAGAGACTTCCAGAAAGACTGCTCAAAAAGCACTCTCAAGTTTGCAAATAAAGACAGAAAACAATGAATGCCTTTGAGGATATGATTTGATGAGCATAAAGTTTCAGAAATGCTCCTCAAATTTTCAGTAAATGAGGTACACACTTAAGTGCCTAATTGCCGTCCCCCTTGCTAAATAATTTTTGAAAATTTGTCTAATCCTCCCGCTCTCAATAGGACCCGATCTTATAAGATTTTGTGCAACAATTTTTCAAAACATGTTCCAAACAGATGCTTTGAACAAATCTTCTTGTCTGTTAGCAATATTTTTGTGCTGTCGTAGACACCTGATTTATATACATAAGGTGATTTGTAGCAGAATAACTTTAGATTTCTTTTCATTTTTTCTACCCCCCCTCCCCCGCGTAATAACTTCTTCTGATGTTTCCAACCCCCCTTCTTAATCCGACTCCCCTGGGGATACGGCACTTAAGAGTTAAATTTGAGGAGATTGTCAGTTCCATATTGGTAAAAACTGTTGATGATATACTTTCTTCATAAATACCTACTTCTACTTGGAGCTGCCAATACGTTTCTGGCTTGAATGACTGGATTTGATCATGCCTTTCAACACAAAATCCAAGCGTCGGGGTTTGACACGGTCCAAATGAAATCAATGAGCTGTCCAAATCTCCGTATTTTCCCTAATTTACAGTGAAAATACATTAAATAAAACAATGCCATAAAATTTAGTGCAGTATGAGCTCTAAAAGAATTAAGAATCAATAGCATGAAAATGGACTGAAGTATGACCATTTCGGGGCAGGAGACTTGCTGTAGAAATTATTGCACTTGTTAAGATAACGTTTTTCCCTTGACAATTCTCTAAATCTGGTTTACGTTTCATTCGTTCAAAGAATGCAAAACTGAACCTCTTATGCCATTCCTCACCAAACAATCTGCTGTAATATTCCAAAGTTCTATTCTTCCAGCATACCAAGGCTACTATGTGAGAGGCCAGGCACCTTTCACCATTTACCATGGCTCTAAACCATCTAAACTTTTCGACGTCATACCAAACTCAATCTCGCTAGAGATAAGACTAGCAGGCGTAAAATTGAAGAGTTAGTCATCAAAAGACTCAGGTTGTTCTGAACCATCCTAAAAAGTGCAGACCTAATGAAAGACACTGGTACAACAGCAACAACATCTGATATCTTTTTCATTCTTCTGATAACATAGCTGTGATCAAGTAATTAATTGGAAATGCCACGTGCGGGCTTTTCTGTTCAGCTTACACACCAACTTCAATTGTAATATTGAAGTTTGATGAAATATCGAGAAAATGTTGAACACGAAAGAAAATTTTGGTTGCAAACCTAGTGAAAGTTCTTTGAATAATGAATCTTCAGAAAATTCTTTAGAAATAAGAGAATTTCCTTGATTTCTCCATGAAATGTCATTTCCTTTTCTTTTCCTTATGGTCAGCAATATTTCCTTAAAAAAGGGAATTTCCTTGAAAGTGGAAGCACTGTTCACTACCTACTTTCCAATACCTATACTTCCAATCATACTTTTGATATCAATTCTCTCAACAGCATACTTTCTATAGTAAGGGGTAAAACCGAAAAAATTGTGCTCATGATAAGGCCAGCATGAAACTTAGCACAGTAGTACACCTTGACACAAACATTGAATATCCGATGAGAACCCACCTCAAAACTATCCCAATCCCCCCAATGCTGATTACGGTTTGCTAAAGAACTATGTCCTCGATATGCACAGTTAAAAGATACGGGGGGCTTAAAATTTCAGAAACAGGGGGGTGGGCTTCGAAGATATACACACAAATATTTTCATACTCTCGCAATTCCTTCGCTAGGAGAAACAGTAAATATTATAGTATGTACCTAAAAATAGAAATGATCTCAAATTATAAAGATAAAGAGAAGAGAAAGAGTACAATACTAAAATGAACAAGAAAACGAACAGCAGCACAGAAAAAATGCAAGACTGAGACGAATGATGAAATCTCATTGATATGTATTTAGTAAAACTGTGTACTAACCCTCCTTGGCAAATGGATCTTTTCAAGTGCTGTAACAGTGCACCAGCTGTTGGTGGTAGGTTTTCACTGACGCAGTCATTCTATGTGAACGGGTATCTTCTGCACACATTAATTGAATCCAGCTCACTCTCACAATCGTACAGAAGACACCACGTATCTTTAAATTATTTGCATAGGTGAAGCTTCAAGGCATAATTTCATTACCACTCCAGTGTAAAATTTGGACGGGGTGATAGCTTTTTCGTTGATTGCTACTGTCGAAACCAGGGACGTCTGCACAAGAACAGGGCAGGGGGCAAGGTTTATTCAAAGGGCACCAAAGATGCGATTTCGACGTCATTCCATTTATCAATCTCTTTCGTGATAATGAATTATTCAAGGGTGCATGACTTTAGAACGAAAGGGGACAGGCTCCCCAAATTGGCACCTGAAAATGAGCCTTTCCAAAACACCATCACTACAGACTAGTAGGCTGCTTCTGTTGTCAATAAATACTATTCTTCCTAAAGGTCTCCGCAATTTTCCCTTGCTATTTATAAGCTGTGTGGGGCTGGAGGACGTATGACAATACTTGTATACCATAAAGAGCTTTTATGCAATTCTATCATACCCAGTGTCAAATCAAACGGCCCACCATGGCTGGATCCAGAGGAAAATGTTTAATATTAGGCTTCCCCAATGGGTGGAAAAAGCAATTTTGTGAGTATTTGTTATAAATAGAGAATGCCTTTTCTGAAAATTGCAAATCTTCCCCCCTCGTCCAAATAATTGAAAGATTCGTGGTATTGATGTACGTATCTTCGGTGCCAGTCCAAATTTTACTCTGGGTTGGTAATGACATTATGCCTTGAAGCTTTTCCTATGCAAATAATCTAAAGATATGTGGTGTCGGTGTACGATTGTGAGAGTGAGCTGGATTCAATTAATTTGTGCAGAAAATACCCGTTCACATAGAATGACTGTGTTAGTAAAAACCTACCACCAACAATTGATGTATTGTTACAGCACTTGAAAAGATCCATTTGACAAGGAGGGTTAGTACACAGTTTTACTTAGTATACATCAATGAGATTGCATAAGCTGTCTCTATCTTGTATTTTTTGTTTTACTGCCATTGTTTGTTTTTTGTTCATTTTAATATTGTACTCTTTCCCTTCTCTTTAGCGCTGGGATGTGGGACAGGATGCATACTTGCTTCCGTCAGCTTCGCATACACTTCTTTTGTTATGGTTGCTTAATTTCATGAAAGGCAGAATACTTTCTTTTCTGTTTAGTTTGACATACGGTATGGGTCGTTATGTAAAACTTTGGACTTCGAACCACACGATTGGGGCTGGATTACAAAAGCACTTTTTCCCTACTGGATAACAACGATAGAAGCTGCCAAGTCATGTTGGAAGCTGATAAAATGTAGTTGCAAAGATGAGTTTACCAGAGAGTGTAAATGCAAACAAAACCACCTGGAATAGAAAGAGCCATGCAAGTATTGCAACAGTTGCAGCAATCTACAATGATTGTTTTTATCGACTTTCGTTTCGCTGGTTAAAATATGTATATCTTATCTAATATCTTATATCACTGGCTCGCTCGTGCAAAGTATCAAAGACCTCTAAGATATTTTCAATCATGCATAATAGTGCACAATTCAAAAAACTATTTTTCATCAATTTCAAGGGGGGTTAGCTGTTACATCGAAAATCGGTAAATGGCGTTAGCTGTTACATCGTTCTGATCTTATAAAATGAAACTGGAGGTAAATTATCAAATTTCAAGACAAGAGTTAAAACCTATTTCTATTGGTTCTTGTACAACAAAAGTCTCAAAGAATATTGGGTACTATGCTTCTGCACTTGGTTTTCACTTTCGTACAAATATTCTCAAATGCCAACCCAATGATTATGAAATGTTAAGTCCCCCATATCTTTTGAACGGTGCATTTTGAGGACATGGTTCTTCAGCAAACAGCAATCAATAAAAGAGCTCTAACTTTATATATTGAGATTGAGCGTTTGGTAAAACAGTTCTTGCCTGCCCTGAAATGACGAAATCGCTGTGGAGAAATAGGGGGCATTTTTGAGGTGGGTTCTCATCGGATATTTGAGATTTGCATTAAGGTCTACTACTGTGCCAAGTTTCATGCTGGTCTCATCATGTGCACTATTTTGCTGTAAAATGGCACTATTCCCCCCTTACTGTATTAGGAATAGGTCAGGGGTACGCAACTAGCAACTCTTTCACCCTTATCTTGTGGCTTCCTAACTTACCAATGTGTGATCATGCTTCAGCTTCGTGACGTAAATGTGTTCTGATTTTGATACACGCCATGCATTCAACGCCTCCTTTTAACTGTTGGAGCAAGTACATTTGGAAATTCCTGTTTTGAAATTCAGCTAGTGAGATGTTCACTGCAAAAATTATGAGTAGATGACGATCCTGTTAGAGAATAGGGCACCTTTGCTTGAGTTTCGGAAAAATTGCAGTGGAAAAATTTCTAGACGTATGGCGTACAAAAAATGCACCTCCAGTGAAAATTTGGATTTGATCAATTGGCAATTCCATATTGTCTTTTCTACAGAGTAGTGACGAATCATAAATTTATTGACAGGCAATCTATAAGGGTTGTAGTAGATCCCGTATCTTGCAAAAAAGTATTTCTCAGCGATGTAGAGAATGTAATTCTAAACACTTGCCCAGACCTCCATTTACCTGCTCTATCACTATGGAAGAATATACTGCTGCAAAGTCTTTGAGTCTTTGGTGCAGATATTTCAATGGACTCTCCTCTTCAACAGATACATCACTTCGCAATTTCAACTTATACATACGCCCTCCACAGCAAAAAACAAAACATGGGCAAAACTGTTTTGCATACGGGAGGAGCCATGGTTTGGAATTCGCTACCTGACGATTGTGAGAAAGCTAATAGTTTCCAATCACTTAAGATGACACTAAGACCATGCCTCAAAAGTATTAGAAATTGGCAAGCTGAATTTTTTGCATTTTTTATTAAAGTTTATCTCATTTCATATTGTAAATATGTCTTTGGTATGTAATTTCTATATTTAGCAATGCCTTTATTTAGTATGTAATTTAGCATGTGTTATAAATTTCATGTATGAATTGAGCATGGTCCCTTGCAAAACACGTTTTAGTAAATGAGGGGTCATAATGTCTAAAGAATTAAAAATTAAATGAAATATTTCGTGTGCAAGAGTTTCTCATTCCACATTGGTTAGCCTGGAAAAAATGAATTATAATTGTAATGTATACTAGTGATAGTTTTTCTAGTTGTCCAATAAAAATCTGGCTCCCAGACATTACAGCTTCCAGTGCTTGCAGCTTCCAATGTTTCATTTTATCATAGCTGGTTAAATTGGCTCATAGAACATTTTCGGTTGCCACCTCAAGCCTACGTTTCCATCTGATAATCACAAATGTCATGAAGAAATTTGCATTACCTGGAAATATCGTGTTTGAAATCTTGTAAATGCACATCCAACTCGTAAATCCAATTCCTGCCTTGCATCAACAGACAAAGATTCATTCTTGTTTGGTTCTACCAAATTTTGCATTGCATAACGAATTTCTGTTTCAGTTATTGCTGAGAATTTAGCCCTGAATATAGTCTATCAAAATAAACAAAAGGCATTGATTGGAAAAGGCAAACAAAAAACAAAAAACTACACCAAAATCCTGAATGTGCAAATGCATAATGCATATTGGAGATACCTATAGTAAAGGCATAGAATAACTAACAGTCCATCCTTTGAGATACATGTGATCACGTGTGTCCACACACCTGCAAAATCCACAGTACAAGTGAAAGATTGCCCATGCTAGCATCACTGTTAATAAGAACTGCATTGTAATAATTGCAACAATACCAATTGAAACCATTTGCTTTTTTGCATTATCCTGTTTATACTAAATGAGACACAGGAAGCACCTCAACAGCAGGATGCTCTATTTCTCGTCATGCTTTTATTTCAGATATATGGAGATTGGGTGCAACGTGCAATTTCAAAAAATTACTCTAGTGTCTCTAATAGACAGGTCTATTAATTTCAGGAGAATTTTCCCTCCAAACCATTACATATTAATACCTCCCTTCTATTAAATTTTACAAATTGATCATGTTTAGAACACACAGAAATTGAATTACCTCTTGATAAAACAATGTACCAGCACAAATCACCTTCTATTAGTACCCCCTTTCTAATGAAAATTTGCTGACATGCATACCCTCTTCTATTAGCACCCTCTTTTTTATAGAAAACTGGCCAACATGAACACTGCTACTTCAATTGAACAATGGCTGACAATAACACCCCCTTCTATTAGCTCCCACCTTCAATTAGAGACACTAGAGTAAGAGCAATGGCTCATGCAGAAAATCAACTTCTTTAGGTCACGGACTGAATTACCACACACAAGATATTTCTCCTCATCAAAGAGAAGTTTTTGGACTCACGATTTTAAATTCTTTTAGTAGATAATGTTGGAGAAAGGCCTTAGGGCCTAGAACAAAGCCCAGATAAAGGACAGATTATTGGTGTTCCATACTGTATGTAAATTTGAAATTTACCTTTTCACCTGCCTGGGCCCTTTTCATCACTGGCAAAGTACAATCAATAACCTGTTGAAAAACGAGAATTTTTACTAATAATGGAAGCTGTGGTATAAAAAATACCAGCAAAACTGACAAACTTCCATAAAGGAGGCACAAATTACTTGCAGTATAGCATCGAAGCTAATGCAAAAACAGGCAATGGTAATGCTGCAAAATGGTAAAACAAATGCTGAAAAACAGGTACAGCTGATGTTGCAATATTACATTTAATGATCAAGAAAACCCCAAAATAGCAAATAAGTGTATGTTGCATATATTCTTGAACTTTCATTTCATTTGAGGTGATTGCAATTGCCGAAAAAATTGTTCTAAGGCAAGAAATACTGTAATTTTGGGCTACTTGGACCACCGTTCAGTTTTGCATAGCTATAACACTTTTCCATAATATTTTTCATTTGCTATTGGTGCATAGAAAGATGGAAAAGACTTCGTACTTTATGACCAATTGAATTCGCAAACTTAAGGTTTGCCATATTTCCTGTATGTAAATAAAAACTTTGCTGGTACAAGTAACCACAGCTTGGGGCAACTTGGCATAGCAACTGGAATCTCTCACTCTCTGAAGCAACCATATACTGTGGTACCTTGTACCTCATCCAACTTTTGAAGAACAGAAATAAGAAGAATCAAGACAGTGAACAGAAGTTACACAAATGCTATGATCGACAGTAATTTTTACTTCTCCTGTGCAACTGTGTGACCAGGGGCTCCTCAAGCCACCAGCAACATGTGCTGCAATTTCTCCATAGGCTTCCACTCCAGGAAAAGGTGGAAATCCATTGTACTGTGAAGGTTGTTTACTACACATGAACTCAACTGTCGTATATTTGAGCATATAAAATAAATGACATTCAAGATTTTTGTGACTGATCATTTGCAGTATATTTCATAGAATAAGGTGGTCCAAGTTGCCCAATTTTCTGAACAAATGGCACTAGTGGAAAAAAGAACTAAATTTGTGGATGTCACCATAATTTATTCAGTTTTCAATTTGATGTTACATAAGTCTATGTAATTCTCATCCATGTCCCATGACAATTATTCATCTTCTAAAAATGTTGTTCTGCAAGGTGCTGGTCCAAGTAAAGCCCAAATTACAAAACTCATAATGCAAAGAGAAACTCAAAACTGGATGATTGCAAAGGATTTTCAAATTAACAAAAATAATTGTATTTCTGAATATCATTCTATTTTCAGGATAAAAAATAAAATCAAAAGGTATTTACTAAATGCTAAACTCTATTTACTAGAACTACGTGATAAATTTGATCAGGGGTGGGTCAACAGCAAGACTTTTCAGGGGGCCATCTGATTCATATTATCTTCTTTTTCATTTGAGATGTTTCTCAACACTATTGTTTGCTGTAGGACATACCTTCATTTGGGGGCCATGACCCCCTAGCCCCCCAGATATGCTCTTGAATATGATTATACAATGACAGCAAGCTATTGAAAGATATCAAACCTCAAAGCAAATATTTTCACCCTCCTTATCACAGTCAAGCCACAATACAAGGTAGTCAGCAGAACGAGCCTAAAACCATGAAAGGTCAGGGTAAACTCCATAACATAACCATAAATATTCAAGTGACAATCAATGAGTCAAATAAGTATAACATTCCAGTAAATAGAATGCTATAGCAAGTAAGATAGTGCAGGGAGTAGAAGACAAAATATGAGATGAATAAAGAGCTCACTGATCAACTTCTGAAGAGTGCAGTAGCTAGGTACTTGACAAGAAAGCTCCTCAGTTCACTTAGATGCCCTATCAAGCTTCTAGATTTGCTTGGCAATTGTTGGCACCTAAATGCTAACATCTAGGAAATTAACTATCTAGCTAAAATCTAGACCAGCTATTGAAGAATTTAACAAAATAAAACATATGTGAGCAATATTTCTCAATTGCACTTTTCAATGTTCACAGAAAACTTCAATGTACAATCTTTTCATTCACATTGCTTAATTTTGAAATTGAACCAAAGCCTAACACAAACTTTAAGGTACTAAAACAAAATTTAAATGCACAGTACTAAATTAGCAAGTCATTAACAATAAGGCATGCTATCATTGAGCCCATAGAGGTAGGAAACAGAGTGGTATAGGGGGCATGTGCCCTTCACCATTCACAAATTTGCATGATAAATGCCCTGTTACAGCTTGCAAAGTTGCTTCTGAGGGTGCCCCCTGAGGATACTTTCCCCCCACACTTTTTTGAATGCTTCCTTGCTCTGAATGAGGCTGCACAGATTTTGAGGCAAATATGGAGGTACTTCCATTTAATTGAATGCACCTGGCTTTAATGACTGCCACATATAGGATGTTTTATACAACAGAGCTAAGAAAAAAACATGATAACCTCTGCTTCAAGAAACTTAGGAATATGAAGGTTTTCCATTGCTTCCTTTTTTCTTGTAGGTGCATCAAATAGTTCTCCCTAGAGGAAAAAGCCCAGTGATCAATCAATACTTTAGAAGAATTGAGCACAATACAAGTACAGTAAAACTAACAAAAATGATTGAAATTCATTCAAAGCTGTACATGTAGTACAGACCAAATAGAAACACAAACAAAATAATTACTGACTGGCTCAACTGCATCCCAGTTATTATATTGAGACTTGAAATCAAGAGACATAACATGGCCACAAACAGATGTCATCTTGAATTTGACTGCTTGGCCTATAAATGTTCCATGGTATTCATGAACTTGACATGCTGGTGACAAACCTAATGACAAGAGCTACAGATTTAATAAGTGTGCATGAATATAATACAAAGTAAAGGCCATAACTTTCAAAGTGCTATAAAACGCAAGTATAGAATCGTTTTGTACCTAACTAGTGATTTGCTTTTGATTGGATGTCGCACAGTCAGGTTTTGAACACGCTAACATAGTGTATCAACAACATTTTGAAACAACTCATATCAAATTCAGATCTAGGCTTTCTAAAATTAAAACTATTTACTGTGATGTCGCCAGTTCATATGGCAGTGGGAAGGACCATCCAAAGAATTCTATGCTTTTCCGTTGCATTCAAAGCTTTCTGGATGAAGACTTACAGCAAGCACACCAACATCCAACATTCTTTAGGAAAATAAAAACATTTCACGATACTGCCTTCAACCCGAAGCTCATAAAAAAACACAACTTTTCTTTGAAAAACGTCTATATACCTTTCCTTGAAGCAACTCTGCCATTTGAGAGTATCTTTGCTATTGATTGCGCAAGGGATGGCTTTTCAGCCACCATCAAAACAGTCTTCATTTTCAGTTGTAGTATGAGGACCTCTAAATAACAGCCCACGTGTCTCGAGAAAGTGCTGCAGCAGGTATGGTGTGAGGAAAATGGAAAAACTTAAACATCTGTGACCAACTCTCGGTAACTTTCAACTATTGAACTAAGTTTACTAAAAGCCTAGGTATCAGGTAGCATGATGCTGTCCAACTCTACATCGCCTATGCAACAACTCGTTGCTCTACAAGCCGAGATTTCCCACCTCCCACTAGGCTGTCGTCTATAGCTGTGATCTGATAAGCAATTAAGGTGGCATCTTTCCCTAGCCTCGATGTTGACTAATGGTTCTCAACTGGGGTAAGTTGGGTCTATCACTGATCTCAGGGGTCTGTGCAATATCCCTGGGTACGCATTGCAAAAATTTACCAACTTGGAGGTCCACATGATATGTTGGTGGTCCATGAAGCAATTTCTCCTCACAACAGATTTTATTACTAACAATGACACTTCTCTACTGACCTAACTACTCACACTTTGTGATGGCCCAGTGGTTAGAGCGTCTGCCTCACAATCGGAAGGTCGTAGGTTCGAGCACCGGCCGAGTCATACCAAAGACTTTAAAAATGGTACTCGCTGCCTTCTCTTCTGGCGCTCGATAAATGAGAAAGGAGTGGGGAAGTTAAACACGCGGAGCTACCATTGGACCAGCCCCCCGCTGTAGCATTCACTGCATTCCCATACGCGTGGCCTATGGCCATAGGAACGGAGATAGGCGCCGCCCTATGTGTCATTGGGCGCAGGAAGGACTTTGAATTTGACTTTGACTTGACTCACACTTTGACCTTAGTAGATGAATGAGCATTTACTCTCCAAACCACGCACTTATCTCAAGCCCGTAGACAGGCCTGTGTTTCAGGAGTGGCAAAATTGTACCGGAGGAATCACGTGGTACAAATTCATAAAATTTATTTTGTGCTTTATGTTATCATATGGATAATGTGTGTACAAGAAAAGATTGAACTTTCTAGTATGTCACAAAGACCAAGGTTGAGCTGAACCAAAATTTCAGGAGATCTCTTCTTATCTACAAATATAAAGCAACAACAAAAAATTGCAACAAACTTCTCAGGGGTGGCAAGAAGCTGGCATCCTGTTCTCCAGGGGTGGCATTTACCACCCCATGTCACTCCATGACCAAGGGCCTAACTTATCTAATTATAATGCATTACAAGTTGTTTACCAGACATAACTAATACACCATAAAATTTAATTGTAGAATACACGCTGCTTCATAAGGTAATTTTATAAGAACAATAAGCTCAAAGCCAAAACATTCAGAATATCTCCCAAAATTCTATTTTTGTGTGCCAGAAGTCGATATTGCTTCTTTATTTGAAAGTTTTATATAATGACGAGAATTAAAATGTTTTTCACCAGTGCATACTGTTTTAAAGGAAACAAACTTTCCGTCTTTATCCTGGGTGCTTCTTCATATTTTATCAAATTGAACCTCAAAGTTTTCTTAATTGTTTCTTAATCTTCAAAACTTCAAATACCAATAGCAATCCAGATTACAGGTTACAGATTACAGATCCAGATTACAGATTAGAGTTTTCAGGTTTTTGTCAAGCATGTAATGGATGTTGCTTCTTTTTTCCAGTTTCAGCTAACACCTTCTTGTGAAAATAGTTTTTCAAGTTGTTGTTTGAAACTCAGCCTGTTTGTGTTTCTAGAAGGTTTCTTAATTTTTGCCTAATTTCAGCTTCATGTCTCCTATAGACATGTTTCTTACAAAAAAAGCTTATAGTGTTAACTCACCTTAACTATTTTATTCCAGTGATAGTTAACAGATATCCTCATTTCGGAGATTGCATAAGAAAATCGAAGCTCTTGTAAACTGTAGTTCTATTCTAAAATAGAAACTATAGGATGTTTGCATTACGTTAGTGTTCATTTAAAATAGAGCACACTCTCTCGCTACTTCATCGGTTAGCTTTGTAATCCCGTAGCCTATTGTTAAGTAAAACTTAGAAGCTTTTTGTCGAATTGCATTGAAGAGGTCTACCATCACAAAAATACGGGAAAAGGCATCCATGGGTGAAAAGAGGCTCCGTTGCGCATATTACCACGCTTCTGTTTTGCACTGTCTCTAACCACATGCGTGTTTATCAACATTGCTTTGTCATATAGCGAGATAGTATATTCCATCGGAAACCAATTTTCTCATGTTAAGGGTCTAAAATAAAACATCGATCTTGTTATGTGCCGAACCAAGTTGAAATAATTTCCACGGTGGCATGATGCTAGTGCGACACCAAATCAAATATCGCGCCAAATTGGTCGAGCCTATTAACTTTTACAACAATTACATTACTTACTAGGAATTGAATTTATGACTTAGGTTCGACATATAAAAAGCGAAACTTTAGATCTGAATCCGTTTCATATTTGTGCTACTCCACGGAATCGGTAGAGGCGATTGATTTGCGTCAACCAAAATGTGTTCATGTGCTTAATGAAATCAACTGTCGTGTCTCATATACACTAAATTCAGGTATGAGGTGCGACACATGACAAGTTCAACGTTTGATCCAGCCCAAAGTGATTGTTCTCAGCTGCCTTGTTTGATATTTCCTTTCTATATCATTGTAATAATTGTCTGTATGAGTTGTATGTAATTGAATTATAATGATGCTAAACTGAACTGAACTAAACTGATATATTTTTCACATGTTTTGATTAGATATTACATGAAATAGGCTCTTTACATTCAAGGCTATACCTAAGAGTTTTTCCTGGGGTTTGCAGAGTCTACATTTTGCTGACAAAATGAAGTTGCTCTCGGCTTTCAATAAGCGTTGCAAAGTCGAAAGAAACTATTTAAAAGCTATATAGGTCACAAACAAAGGTTTTAAATAATTTCTTTCGACTATGCAATGTTGATGAGTGAAGTAAAATTGATCAGAAGCACTTTTTTGTAACTGTAAAGTGAATATTTATCAAATAAGTCAGGCCTTCAATGGGTTGATTAGCAGTTAGAGCGTTTGTTCGACAGTGTGGCAAGCCGACAGTTTGAGTCCCGTTCAAGCCTCGGCTGAAGATTCGCTCACGATTCCCTCAGCAACGAATTGGTGCCTGGTGGCACACAGGGGAGATATGAGCAGCGAGGGAAGAAACTTGCCATCCTACCTCAAACACTGATGGCCCAGGATAAGTTTCCTCTCTAAGTCATAAATACTTTATAAGGCCTTTGTCAAACGATTCGATTTTTCACTCCAATTTTCTCTCAACTTTTCAACTACTAACATTTCAGCAACGTTTATGAACTAAAAGTATTCACCATCACAAATATCTGCCCGCCCAATGAGACGCTGCTGCGCATGCTTTCACTCGACTTCCTCGACTAGGTGGCCAAACGAGTCGATTTTCACTCAATAGCAATTCTTTTCTTCGATTTTTTGACAAAGATGAAACTTCACTCAATATCATTCGACTCCACTCGACTCACTCAACAAGGTGGCCAAGCGGCTCGATTTTTCCCTCGATTTTTGTCGAGTAAAAAGTCGAGTGAAAAATTGAGTCGTTTAGAAAGGGCCTAACAAGCATTCCCCTAAGTATGAAAGTGTACAGGACTCTAACTTTATCGCATCCAACATAAACATTTCGATTTTAAAGATGCCTAGTTGTAATTACATCATCATCATCGCTTAATATCTGGATAGTGTGTATCAATCGTGCATTACAAATGATATCTCTCTTGTAAAATTAGCAATTCAAACTAAATATTATGTAAATAAATAGCCTTTTGATCAGATAAAGGACATTTACCACGCAGCTAAGCAAGCAAGCAGATGGGAAGTGATGCTAACTCTCACATATAGCTCTTATTTAGAATAAAGAAGCATTTTTGAAATCCAGATTATCACAATTTGCATAAGACGATAAAACCTGGGAAGTGATAAGGGGAATGAAGTATTGTCAAAAGCTGTGCTAATATTTCATAGGTCGAAGTCCTCAATGCCTAATTGTGGTAAGACGCCATATTAGCAGCTGTTTCTGAAAAGGTCCATTCATTGCATCTTAGAATACGTTAATAATAACATTACGTAAAACCATGGCCTTAGAAGGGAGACACCTATATTGCATAACATAGCTGTGTAAAGATGAGTTATGAAGGAAATGAATTATTGACTTTCTACCAATGTGAAATAACGAAGTGCTCTTCATGGCATTGGCTATCAGTTATTGCCATGTTTGGTTATTATTCAACGTTGTGGAAGCTCAGTTTGGCTAGAGTCAATCTATCTAGTTATCCAAATATAAGATATTTTTTTCTTTTTCTTCTTCGCAAGCCTTTTCTCTTTTATTTTAAAACCACATCTCACAACTTCTACATCTTAACTGAGGTATGTTTATTTATTGACTCTAGACTTTATAAGAAAGATGTTTTCCTATCCCTTCTTGCTTATAGATATCTGTTGGTTTATCTCAGGATATTCACACTTACTCACCTTGCTTGCGATATCGTCACTTCTGAAGGCTCAAAAAGTTCCTCAGCATTTTACTCATTGCATATATGTCATAAGCAAAATGCAGTAGAAATTATCAAGTCTTTAAAGATGCAGCTTTTTCGGATTGCTGTTGGATTTGAAATCTACATTTTACAATAATATTAAATGCTAACAGGCGTACCCGAAGCAAATCAGCGGGAGAGTACAGGTTTCGCTCGTAAGGCATCATTCCACGCCATTTTTAATAAACGACCTTCAATGGATGTAATCAGTTGACAACAAGAAAATAGCCATCCTGCAACATCATTGAAAAACTATTAAATTTCAAAGTACCTGAAGTCGAACAAGCACTCTAAGATAAACTTGATTAATTTCTAAGGTGTCATAATACTGTAATGGCAGAAGTGTACGTTACAGCACTCCTTGATCAAATTTCTAAAAAGATAAGTAACGAGAAGGACATTCTTGCCTCCCTCTGCCCCCTTTCACTAAGGCAGTAGGGCCTATTGTCCTCTCTACTCCCTTGTTCCCGCATCCCTGAATGTTAAAATGAATATTTTCCTCAATTGCGATGCAAAAAAGATGCTCCTGTTTTGTGAGGCATGTTTTCTTGTTTTTATTCCCGCTGATTGAAACCTGGATATTAAAAATATCCAATTTATCTCTTCTAAGCTTGGAATGTGCATGATGTATAGTCGTGCCTCAAATGATGACTTCAACATACATTTGCTCTCATTAGAGCTTATTTACCACTCTCTGTTAATCCAAAGCCATGTAATTTGTAATGACGTTCTTAGCAGCTGGTATTATCTCCACAAAGGCATATGGAATAGTTAATATTCAGCATTAATTTTTGTGTGGAAATATTTCAACTGAATGATCAAAATCTGCTTGCTACGTCCATTTTTACATTCATATTCTTAACAATAGTCACATTCATATTCTCATTCATTTTCATATTCATTATTCATTTTTTGTCCACAATGATAGAAATGATGACTAAGTTTTCATATCGAAGCAGTAACAAGTTTCTAAATGTAATACTACCTAATGCCCTGCTGTTATACCGTATACCTATTTACCTACAGACATATTCTTGACCTGCTCAGTGTTGTATATTTTACAACGTTTGAGTATCGATTCTTGTTATATGCCATTTTCGAGGGAATTCTGGAAAACTTCCTCTAAAGGAAAGTGAGTACACTTCACATGCTATTGCTTTTGCTGTTGAAAATTTACAAAGATTTTTTTGCAAAATAATATTTCACACCTTTCCCGTCATCACAAACATCCAAATGATTAATAGATTTGTATTACTCAATAACTGTGAATTTCAGCTATCACACGTTCTGGATATCTTTTGCATGGACGATTCTCCATCGTTACTTCATCGACTTTGCAAGTTTACTAAATGCTATCTTGTTTTAAATTTCAGCTTCAAGAACTTTTACAGGTTCATTCAACAGTGTTTTCATTCCATCAATATTTCAAGCGTAACTGCTGCATTTACATTAGACCAAAAACAGTCACCTGGAATTTCTTGAGACTTACTAACATCCTATTGCATGTAAACTTTGCAGTTCTATGTGTTTTAGTATATTACGTACCTATGTATATTGCATATCTACAGTGGTGTAGAAAAGGGGGAGCGCGGGAGGGCGCAGCCCCCCTAGCTGTAACATGTGGGGAGCTCAGATTCTCTAGCTCGGTAGTTCTTTTTGCAAGTGAAGCACTGAATAGTTATTATTTTATGGCAAAAGACTACTTAAGACTTTGAAAGCTATTGAGAATTTGCTATCTAACAAAGTAAATCTGACAAGACAAATTTTAGAAATATGTTGAGCACTGAGCACTATTATCGGTTTCTTATACAACTAGGTAGACCAACTGCTAAGTTTCTTATAAAACTGCATGCACGAGAAGAGCCCTCTTAGCTATCAATTTACTTCTACACCTCCACGTATCTATGTATTCTGGTCTATAATGTTTTCTAGTAACTTTCATAGATCGTTCTCCAAATTCAATAATTTTTTGTTTAGGTTATTTGCAAGACTAAGATGTATTTGCAAAGTTGCAAATCTTGGAACACAGGCTTAAGTCATTGATGACAATTTTGAATAGCATAGGCTACAATGCTGAGTCTTGCACAACACCACTTATGTTATTTTCGATGTTTGATGTTTAGGAAATCACACAGAAGTCTATTGATAGGTTCAGCTACACCTGAAGTATCTAGGAACTCTTTCCACCCCTTTGTCACTATAATCATGCAATGAAGGATTATGTCCCTGTCTGAAACAACAATGGACATTCCTAGATTGCAAACTCCCAATTATTTACTCTGTAAATAATGGAGAGTCTGACATTTTAGAATTATTTCACAAGCTTTAGGCCCTGTTAGAAAATTCCTTTTTTCTGTTGGACAGAATCGATACTTTGAAGAGAGATACAATTTAAATTATATCTTTGAACTCATAACAACCATCCATTTCAAGAAACAGCCACACCAAGCTGCAGTGAAAGCAAGACAGCTTGTTCACTGGAACTTTCTATGTCGGAATAATCTATAAGCTTTGTAATCTGTTGGACGGACCGATAGAAAATGGCTTTTTTTTATCAAATGACAACGAACTTTCTATCTAGAGCTTCAACATAGATGCCACTTCTCCAAAATTACTGTATTTTTCAAAGATCTACCTGTGATTTCAGCGAGGTTTCCCATTCTTATCAAGTCTCTTTGATTTGGTTTTGGAGTATATTAAACTGATGAGTAAATCTGTTGGTTGGAGCACCTAGACGGAAGATTTGCACATCAGGTTTTGTTGACTTTAATGAGCTTGGCAAGGCGGTAAATCAGCTAAGTACGATTTGTAGCCAGGCAAAGAATTTGCCAAGCCACAATTTAGAGATTAATTTCGGAGAAGTACTCGTCCTATTCTAAAAATAGCATGGGGTGCTTCAATTACAACTGCAAAGAGCTTAACATTCACTTCATTGCAAGCTCTGGTAAATTCATTATACGAAATACCGAAAGCTTTCGGAAGCAAAGATCCCTTGAAACTTGTACTGACTACTCTCATTGGAGAATTAGCTTGAATGAACCATAAATTACATGTCACTATGAACTTTTATATTTCTCATCACTTTTAAAAGACGCTACGCTAAAATATTCCAGATGAAGCTTAAAATTTCTGTGCCTTGGATCATCCTTATTCTCTTGAGGACGAGTAAACTTACGCCCAATTTAAATTGCTCCATGGTATTAAGGTTGGCTCGTCCATTGTATTTCAAATTTGTCAGTATGCTTGTGGGTAGCCATATGAAATTCACGTTGTATTCCTATATTTTATGAAATTATTTGTGAGATTGAGACAAATCTTTTTTTAAATGCTTTTTCTTTACTTGCTTGCTTGCTCAAACAGACAGAATGTAAAACCAGTCTGAGACCTGAATTGATTCGTGGTAAAAAGTTGCAGCAATTTTCAAAACCCTGCTATTATCAAACAAGAATGCCGAATTCATATTGGTGTTTGGAGGCTAGAACGATCCAGGCCAAGATTGAAGCAAATTTGGGTTATACCTACCTGGCTTTGCAATGTATAGAAATGAAATATGTATCTTGCTATGTATTGAAGTACAGGCCTAATGGGAGCTGATCTGTGAAAAATTCTATGAACTAAAGTTGACGATAACATTACAACAGAAGCACATACATTACAGCTCGCGAGTAAAATGCGGTTGATATCCGCACCACATTCTGAAATTGTAGTTGCATATCATACTTTAAAGACAATGTTGATAATACAAAACACAGGATAATTTCTTTCCTTCACCGCAATTTCATAAAATCATACGGTTGAGTTAGATATTTACATTCATTTCTCAATATTTTACTTGCAATGTGTCGTCCAGATTTTGGTTTAATTTTTTATGGATTTAGTCCTCAATGAAAATCCTTGGACACCCTTGCAATATAAATTTTTTTGAATTGCAGACATTTGTTCTGGTATACTTGCAATTTTGGTACTTTTTGCATTCAAAAAGAATTTTTAGCATTGCAATGTTGACATTCGTAGTTGAGTTAATAAACTTTACGGACAGTATGCATTCAGGGACTTTTGCTCGCCACAGATTCTAGTCAAATTTTTTTTAGCAAAATTGGCTCACGATTTGTGCTGGTAAATATTAGTTAAGCTTAGCGTGAATGCTGATGAAAGTCGTAAAAAATCGCGAAATTGCATTGGTGAGTGTCTATAATGGTTCCTGCGCGCCATAGATCTGGCATAAATACGGCTTAGAATGCAGTCTGGCTTTACGCGGATCCTCAAATTTTTTTCCAATAAGACTACCATCAATTTAGCAAGGAAAGTCTGTATGTTATGGACCAATCATTTAAAGATCAATTTAGCAAATATCTCTAATCAATAAAGCCAGATGAATGTTGACGAGATCGGATTTACGAAGAAAGCAGTCGGCGAACGTTTGAGCAGTGAATACACGTGACTAGCGCGACATTATGACCACAAAGAAACTTTATGCCGAAGCAGGTGTGCATAGAGCTTATGTCAATTAGCAATTTATGATATGTAATCACCACATGAAGACCAGGTTTCCTGACAGCAAGATGCTCTATATTTGACAAAGAAGTAGACGATGTTGAAAGATCACCAAAATTCGTCAGTAGTAGAAAAAGAAGATGCCAGTGAAACTTAGGAGTAAAATGGCAAAGCATATCGTACTGTTTCTTGCGGTATTTTTCAAGGTAGTTGCAATGGAGGAATTTGCCAGTCGCAAGGCGAGGATAGATAGCTATGAAAACATGTATCTTCCGAGTATAAATAGAGAATCCATTCTTGTTCCGTCAATGATACAGTGCTCACATAAATGTGTAGCTTCTTCAACACCATGCATTGGAGCAAATTTCAAAGCAACTTCTACTCAATTAGGATACGAATGTGAAATGGTGTACTTAGCTGATACAACAGCAGGCATTGAAGCTAGAGAAAGCTGGATTTATATGGCAAATAATTTGATGGTATGGAATTTTTCTTATCTATTAAAAGCATATATGCACGCAGGCTTATAGTGTGAAACAAGGAATTGTTGTCATCAGATGGAATACAATTCAGCATTTATCAAACAAGCTAAGTCCACCACAAATTATTAATGTGTCAGTAGCACGTAACCCATTGCTATTTCTCAAACTAGCCTGTAGCAATGAGAATACTATGGATAGTAGTGTTCTATCGTGCTTAATAGAATGGAGTGTACACAGTAGAAGTTTGGAATGATTTCAAAGAGCTGCAATTTCCAAATATAAAGAGAATGAGCGATTATATTGTTTTGTAATGAAAAGAAGATCCAATCATAATAAAAGAATCGAATTTAATCTAACTTGAATCAAAATAATAGCTATATATTTTTCAAAACAGTTTATCGCATTGTTGATTGACAGATAAAAGACCCTGCTCAATTTACAGCATTTCTTTTTACATGAAATAAAATTTCTTAAGCCTGGTGTTAATAAATTGTAATTCATCGGCGATCATAGCTGATGCGGTTTCCTGACGATAAGGGATTTCTCCTGATTGCTTATGATATATGAAAACCGCACTATCGGCGACTATCGGGGATAATCCTCATACATCGGGAAGGCCAAACAAGTTGACTTTCCCGATGGTTCCCTACAAACGATAGAAAGACAATGTGGAAATAGAAAGAGTGGATGATGCTCCCTAGCTTGAAATTACAAGAATCTAACGAAGAAAATGAAAGTAACACTCTTATTTTGGAAATTTTTAAGAGAGTGTAATACCTGCCCTGCAATTTAATTTCACGGACATAAAACAACTTCTTTTCTGCATTTCTTGTGTTGGAAAATACTCTTCGTATTCCTCCAAAATAAAATTAAGGATAAGATATGCACTTTCACCCTTGTTATCTCAATTAACGCACTACACATCTATGGAACCTCCCGCTCCACTCTTAGACATTTGGCACCAAGACATGCTCTTTGTTTATTGGGGATTATCCCCGAGCATAGGGAAGTTCTATATAGGCGATGATTGCCGATGAATTGCGATATATGAAAACCAAGCTTTAGCATGTATCTTGGCAATCGTTATCGTAACTTCATTTTAATCGTTAACCTTAGTGATTGAAATCTCAAAATGGATAACTTTGAAACAGACAGCTTTCCGTATAATTCTGCAATCATTAAATCAAATTTCAAATTTACATCGTATGTTATTTAACCTTATATAATTACATCAGAGGTCACCAAACTTCAACCTCGGCTACCACCCAATCCGGCACAGTGCTTGCAAAGCGAGTATATATATATTTCTAAAATAAATTGATATTTTTGCAAAGTGATAATGTCTTTGTTTAATTTTGCGATCTTTCTAGTCTGCTGTTTTTACTTTCACCAGATCAGCCCCAAAAATAGACTCAGTCCTACGTAATGTGGAGCTCTGTTTTCCCAGCATCTAGCCTGGGCAAAGGTAGTGTATTGTGAGTTTGGGCCCCCAAGCATAAAGAAGTCGGTTACCCTTGTATTGCATATTGCCATAATATATCGTGCTCATGGTTCCAGGAAAATTCCCACCCAGAAAGCTCCCGCTGGACAATTCTTGGACATTAAGTATAGCTTTTCACTCATCTGCGATTATTATTGTTTTGATAGGCCGCAAGGAAAGTTCTCAGCAGATTTCCTCTTGTTTGCGTTCCGTGGCCAAAAGTGCGAGCAAAAATAAAAAAAAGTACATATGTTAATAGCCCACTTAACTATATTCCTATGCTTTCTTCAAGTTTCGAACCAGTATTTACAATTTGAAACCAACGATTCCTAGGAAATTGATCGGCATGACGGCATTCATTTGATTGCACAAGGGTATGCTGTAGTATCTTCAAATATTGTACTTGTCTTGAACATTTTCATTTCATTTAATATATTAAGGAGGAACACTCTTCAGCAATGAAGCTGACATCAGAAAACCAATTTCGGCGCTACATTTTGATAATGAAAACTTATTATCTTAGCGCAAAGAAAATTACCAGCATTTTCAGTCTAACGTTTTGAGAAATTTTCTCCTCCCGTATGAGATAAGGCAATAAATGTCCATCGCAGAGGTGCAATTCATAACAGTTCGTTTGGTTCTAAGAGCATTTTCTTTCAGTTTTTCATAGTTTTCATAGCCTTGCAACATTTAGCCTCTATCAAAGCCATGTTTGTATTTTTAGAATAAGAAAGAAAGTAATGTCGTCAAGGCTTCACTCTGCCACATTGTTGTTAACAATAAATCCGCCGCTTCGCAAATTGTCTACAGAGTCGCAAATTAGCAAATGTCCTTTCCCATACACGCACGTTTTTGTAAGACCAAGGAAATCTCCAACCTTGGATTCTCTCTCTCTCTAAAATTCCCTTTCAAAGAGCTTCCCTCCTTAATATCTGGGAGGGAAAATCCAGGGTGGGAGATTTCCTAGGTGGTAATTCTCCAGGAGGGAATTGCCCGGTAGGAGATTTCTGGATAGGGATTTCCTAGGAGGGAATTTTCCAGAACCCCATTGGAAAATGTTAAATGATATATCATAACATGATATTACATTCCATGATGTTCAATTTTGTTGCAGCATGCAGTATTATTTTTCAAAAGGTGAACTTAAATTCACAACTTCATTCTTCAAAATCTATGTACCTACAGTCGATCCTAGCTTAAAAGTTATGTAAAGTAACTGAAGCCATAGAAGTGTCTGTCTATATTAACCAGAACTCTTTTGCCTAAGGAAAATTTTATAGCTAGAGTATTTGCGCTCTTAACAAGCGCAATTATTTGAAGTTTGCTCTTGAAAAAACAGGTTTTTTCAATTGGACATGTCTCCTATGGCAACGATTTGTGTCCATGATACACTCTGTTCATTTTATAAGAATACCTAATTTTTTTCTGAGCCTCAATATTCTTAAAAATTTTCTGTTTTGAGCCTCAGATTATTCTTAAATTATTCTTAAATTGTTCTTGCTCAACACAAGGTGTAAATTCGCCTTAAGATCAAAGAAACATATTAAATCATTTTTGATGTGTTGATTCACCATAAATTTCAAC
>WIPJ01067534.1:188403-211048 GCA_018155075.1 Cassiopea andromeda | reverse complement strand
TTTCCTTTGTAAGTGAAAAGTTTTGATAAACTGGCAAACAGAGCTCTTTCCTGAAAATAATACGAGATCAATGAGTGAAGAAGCTCCAATGCAACGACATCTAGAAACTTGATTAATTGCTCCTTGGTTGTCCTGGAATCTTTTAATTAATTTTAGCAACAAAGTCAGCATCTCATTTCACTGTTTTCTAGGAATGGCTCAGAATGGGGAAAAAATAAATGCCTTGGAAGCTGCAATGCAGTGTTTTCTGGTAGGTACACGGAAACTATAGGATTCTCGAAAGCCACGTCATCTTGTACAGGTGCCAATGATATCCTCAATGGTCGCAATATTGGATTTTGGTGCCATTATAGCACTGGAGATGGCTCAGTGATAATGATTGGTGGAGGAGGACCGTCATGTGGCAGAGCAGATCATGGTATTGCCATAACAGAGAGTAACACTCCAAAGTTTGGAGGAAGCTTGCCGATGTATGATTTTGGAGATGACGCAGATTTGTCACCCACCACTAGCTATGCTCTGAATCTTTGGATTTTCTGATCAAAAGTAGCATTAATAGTTTGCGTTGGCTGCTATGGAGAGCTGTATGAAGCATGCAAAATTAAGATGGATTGAGTTCATCACTTGTGAAAATTTTAGCGAAAGACTAAGTTGGTATAATAATCAAACAGCTAGGATTTTATTTTACCCCGCACTATGCAATAAAGAGGCAAGCATTTCATTTCATGCCGTATGCACAGGAACGTAACGTCAATGTATTTAGGAGAGGGGTTTCAGAGGTTTTGCCCTGCGAAAATGTTATGTGTCTTTTCTGTTGTTGCAGCAGCAGTTGATAAAATGATCCTGGGTCCAATAAGCTGGCCTGCAAAATGGCAAATTTGTACGATTGGAAATGACAAATCCCCGTAGCCCCCTTAAGTTTTGTCATTGCCTAAAAAATATCAAGTCTACAGCAAAAATCGCTTTAGTGCACAAATAATGCTGATTTAAATTTTGATCCTCAGAAAAAGCCAACTATAACACTGAGAGAGTTGCTCCGAATGATTACAGAAAAAAAAAACATTTGTAGAGTGCAGGTGCACAAATGCTTGATGTAAAAATGGTTAACTCTTTGAGCACGGATGTAGCTGATGAAATATACCTCTTGAGCTAATAAATCAATATTGTAAACAGCTTGAAGAAAGTAGTTGCTAACAGTGCAATGAGCTAGTAGTGGCCAAGCGTAGAAGACACAAACAAATATTGCTTCTGGACATGACTTAGAAAAACAGAGGTTTGAGTGAATGGCTAATAGGTTCAAAGAAACACTAGCCGAATGTACAGTAGAGAAATTACAAGAGGGACAGAGCAAAATTGAATAGATGCATATCATATGTCAAACAAATGAAGTCATCAAAGAAGGAAGAAAACGGACAAAAATTCATGAGAGTGGACAATGAATGATATTAAGTTGGTGTCGATAATAGTAGGAGTGTGGCGCAGCTTCAAAGAGAAAAGTAGGCTATAGAACAGGAGTTGTTAATCTTTTTCAGCTTCGAGGCCAAAATCCTTATACACTACATTTGCTAGGCTCTGATACTGGCAATACAGACCCCTATTTAGATAGCGCTGTTCAATCTAGGGGTTGCTGAAGGAAAAAAGGGATAATGATGGACTGAATCAAGTGCAGAATATGTAGAAACATCGGCATCATGTCAAAACATCGTATTACTTAAGAATATATGTAATATCTCACAAGTGCTAGGCCCCGATTGAGGGGTACCCGGGGCTGGAGCTTAATAATCTCTAGTCTTGAATTATTAATGCAACTTAGTACGATTTCAACGCTTCCCTCCTTTGAGCATCCATAATTCTTTGTATAGCGCAGTAGCTGAGTATGCTGTTCTGGGATGCGGAGAGTAAACAAACAACTGTTTTGATTGAAGATGAAGCAATCATGTTTAAGTGTTAATGCCAGAGATTTTATAAATAAAGTATGGTTTATCAGTAAAACAATGCTTAGTTACTGAAAAATGCTACGCACGTACACAATGTTCCGCTAAAACTCATGGAGCAGCTGATAGGCCCGCAGAAATTAAGACAGCGATACCATTTTCTCATTTTTGCTCTTGATTTCTTGATTGTTAACGTTCATCATCTTGTAGGTCGCATTGACACTATACTGGTTGCTATCGTAGCGTTGCGTCATGGAATGTTCTCTGTCGGATAAGGCGATCATTCATACTATACCGGATAGCGTCACAATAATATGGGGAGCGTCTTGTACCAGGTAGCTTTGGCATGATGTAAATGAGGGTTGTCCAACGCGTGGCCCTCCATGTTGTCTGGTGTGGCCCGTGTTGAGATTAAAGCTGTTGAAAAATTACATGGAGGTAAAAATTTCGATGCAATTACAAAATTACATCGCAATTATTTCGGTTGCAAACAGGGGTAGAAATTCATTGGGACAACCAAAGCACGCACATTCAAGCGTATGCGCATTTAGCAAGTACTGTCGCAGTGAACCCGTGCCCAAACCTCTACCACGAGCCTGCCCCAAAGGTCTGAAGCCCAGGCCCAACCGCCATCTACCGCCATCGACACTCTACATTTGTCTAAAAATACAAGATGGCTACATCCCACAATCCTAAAAAGCGGAGACGAGAGACAGATGGCGGACTCGGTGGACGTAATAAAAAAATATCATGGACAATATGTATTATATAAGTGGCCCTCTGTCTATGACCTAAATATGAAAATGGCCCTCCGAGAAAAAAGGTTGGACAACCCTGATGTAAATTGTACCCCTTATCCGATACAAAACTCGCGGCATGACAATAGCTATCCGGTATAGTGTAAACGGGGCCTTGCACTTACTCGATATTCGATTAGAGAATGAATTTAATCCGACTTCTTCTCTCAACAATAAATGTGACGTCATTCCTCTATCAGCAGCTTCGAAACGGTAACCAAGCTTTTGCACACATGTTCTTTTATGTTGGTTATAAGAGTACTAACGTTCAAATTGGTGTAAATTTATGAATGATTTAAGAATGGCTCAAAGCTCAAACTTCATTATGATTCATGCTACTTGCTTGAGCTTTGTATTAACTTAATGCATTTGATTTTACTTTCATTGTTCTGCACTACTTTTGTAGTTACTTGGCCTTTGTGATGAAGTAGGATATCAACGAAGGGTTGATTTTGTCTTTTTGTTTCTGGTGAACTTATACTTTTTCCTCAAAATGTAAAATTTCTTTTGGAGTGAAAACCAAAGCAATCCAAGTGTATCAATTATGTAATGTTGCTGAAAAGCGCACAAATGAAAAAGCTTAATACACTGGTGATCTAATACCTTAACAGTGGGGTAACGTAGTTTAGGGCACCATAGTTCTAGAACTAAGGGCCACCGACTAAAATAGGCCCCGAAAGGGCTCCCCACATTCTTTTCTGTTATTTGTTTTTTAGCCATGCTGTGCTTAAAGGCGTCCTAAGGCCATCCAAAAGCCCTTACTAATTGTTGCTAACACAGAAATGGATCCGTTTTTGTTTATTCGCTCACAAGGCCCAAATCGTGCTTAATTCCAAAGAGCACCGAGGGTCTGTGTTACGTTACTGGTCCATATCATCATCATCATCATCATCATCATCATGATCATCATGATCATCATCATTATCATCATCATCATCATTGTCATCATCATCATCATTATCATGATCATGATCATCATCATCATCACCATCATCATCATCATCATCATATCACTCTGTGTCATGCTTCATAGCGTTGGCTACCATGGATCTCCATCTTTCACGGTTCAAATTGCACGAAATTGTTTATGTTGGCTTGCATTTTTGCAACCGGGCTGTCACACTGTTTTTGTGTGACCGTGCTGTCATACTGTCAAGCATTTTCCCTCTCTCTATCTGACCCTGCTTCTTTTTCTATAAATTTGTCCTGTCGTCACTAAATGTTGCAATTCTTTCTTCTCATCAAGTGTCCAAAGAACACTGTCTCTTACTTCTTTAACTAGTGACGTCATTGTTCCTACCCTTTCAAGTACTTCTTCATATCTAATTTTGTCCACATACAAGATTCTAAGCATTCTGCAAAGAAGCCACATCTCAGTGACTTAATTGATTTTCAACCTCCTTGCAGATAGTCCGTGCTTCACAGCCATACAGCAATGCTGGCAATATGTAACAGTAAAGTACCCTTCTGCGAACTTTCTTTGGCATACTCTGGTTAATAAGAATGTGTTTCATTTGCCCAATAACCTTTTTTGCTTGCGTTATCCTTGCATTCACCTCTGCCTTGCATTTGGCATCTGCTGATATCCGTGTGCCAAGGTACTTGAAATCATGCACTTGTTTTGATAATCTGATGCTTATCCTTGCAGCACAGCTTGGTGGATCTTTCCTTTTTGATCTCACCATGGTTTCTGTTTTCTTACTATTCAGACTCAATCCCATAATTCCACTCTCTTCGTAAATCGTATGTACCAAGTCTCTTAATACTTCTACCCTTCCTGCTATCAGCACAATATCATCAGCGTACCTGAAATTATTAATGTTTGCACCCCCAATTCTTACTTCAGGCCTATCTTTAATAGTTCTTACTATGATCTATGATAAAATGAAAACAATGCAGGTGAGAGAACACACCCTTGTCTTACTCCCTTTTCGGCCTTTTGGTTTCCACTGGCATTGCTGCTTATATTAATCGCTACAGTTTGTTACCAGTACATGTTTTTGATTAATTGTAAATCCTTACCATCTATATTTATACCTTGAAGCATTTGCATAAGCCTTTCGTGTTTTACGGTGTCAAAAGCCTTGGCAAAATCTATAAAGCATAATTGAAGGTCTTGTTGGACTTCTATGGATCTTTCTACAACTTTTCTTTATGTATATATTGCGTTAGTGGTAACTTTTACCGCGACAAATCCACATTGCTCTTGCGGAAATCTTTGGTGCTATCTTAGTCCTTATGCTATTCAATGTTATCCTAAGCAAGATCTTTGTGAGATGGATCATTAAACTAATGGTCCTGTGCAGCTCGCATTCAACTGCACCTGCTTTTTTGGAGGGGCAATAAATATAGATGTTGAAAGATCTTCTGTTATTTGACCAGTCCCATATATGTTATTAAGAATTTTGGCGATTTGATCTATCCCTAACTCTTCCAGTTCTTCAACAGTTCTATGTTGATGATGTCAGGCCCTGGAGTTTTTCCCTTTTTGATCCTGTTCATTGCACAATATACTTCACTTCTGAGAATCTGTGGCTCTTCTGAGTTAGTTCTGATTCTGAAATTCTCTTTTCTTTTATTGTCTTCATACAAGTCTTTAATATAATCTTCCCGTCTCTCTATTATCTCTTCCTTTTCCATAATTATGTATCCATCTATTGACTTTAAACACCCTGTGTTTGAGTATGCTTTCCTTCTACCTATGATTTCTTTAATCTTATTGTACATTGATCTTAAATCTTTGCCATGAAAGTCTTCAACTTTTCTGTTAGTTCTTATCATTCTATGTACTGTTTTATATTCCTCACTGTTTCTTTTAAGCTTTCTCCTATTTTCCATCAGATTCAATATTTCGTCAGTCATCCATTTCTGTCTTGCTTTTCTTGTCACTTTTGGGATAATTATCTGAGCGGTTTTTTTTTGATGCACTCTCTCAGACTCTAACATAATTTTTCGACATTGTCGAATCCCTGTAATGCTTCAAATTTATTTCTAACTTCAGCTGAAAAAGCCTCCATAACTCTGGGTCGGTTTTCAGCATAGCATAATTCATCAGAGATTCTTTCCTGAGTTTGCTTAATTTCTTTAATTTTGAGTTTAGTCTTGCTGATAATCTGCTCCAGGAAACGTTTTACAAGAAATCAGTGGTTAGCTTTTTAAACACATGTACATAACGACATAATCTATTTGATTCATTATGTTATCACTAGGACTTTTCCATGCCTACAATGATCTAGGTGGCTGACAGAAGGTAGTATTTCCAATTACCATTGCATGTTCTTTCACCCATTCTACGAGGTGGTTTCTTCTCTCTTTTCCGTAAACCAGCACATGTGCTCCCTCATTCTAATCCTTCATGCTTTTCCTACCTTTGCATTAAAATCCCTTTGCATGATGAAATTATTAATTGATTTACATTGCTTCATAAGGCCATTCTCACGTGACGCACGTGACATCCAAAGCGAAAAATCTGAGATAAAAAGGCTAAAATGCTAATGAAAAAATCCGAAAACAAACTCAAAAATTTGCTTGTCATTTAAATGAATGCACAGTGCTTAAAAATTCACAAACAACTTTGCATTCAGCAAAACCTAGTTGTAACAGACAGCTTTAAAGTTGCGTGACGTACACGACATCGTAAGAATTACATCATCCCAGCAATACACGTTATTTTTTATATGAAAAAAGTTTATAAGAAAGTGAGGCTCAAACGCTCAAATTCTTAAGAAAGTCTTAACAAAATCACGAGGCTCAATTTCCCAAATTTAGAGTTTTTGTTGGCCAAACATTGAAAATGTTAAAGATGGAATTCAAATTCAAGTATACAATAATAAAAACGATAGTATAAACCACTCTAGCCAGTTTATTGCAGAAAAAGCTAAGAAAAAGTTAAGACAATCTCAGGCTCAATTTCGGGAAAAGCTAAGAAAAATTGAGGCTCAGGAAAAATGAAAGTTTTCTTATAAAAAAAACGTGTATTGTGTTTCTTGAGATTTCTCTAAAGTGCCAAGAGCCATCCGTTCTTGGTTTAGGTTTTGGCTATGCCAATAGATGAAGTTTCAAAGCAACTTGAATAATTTTGTTAGTTCTTCATTTTTTGGAAGAATATGGTAAAATGTCTCGTGATGTACTTGACAAAGCGTATGGCGGATCTAATTTTGAAAACAATCTCAATCAGATACAAAGTTGTAAATTTCAAAAAACTTTTCCAACTGTGGTGTAATCTTCCAAACTATTATATTATCATCAATTCTCTAATGATTTCACCTATCGTATGTCCCTAGCTAGAGAGTTGTTTTTACAGTCCTGGCTGACATTTTATGAGCATGACACCATAGCTGTTTCCAATTCACTGTAACACTCATCCAGCTCCTCATATTCACTGTCAGAAGCTGAGGTATGTACTTGTATGGTGTTTATATCAAATGGCTTCGCACTTAGCTTTATCATACGAACTCTATTTGACAATGTCCATATTCAGCATAAAACATGATTTTCTCCTATGAAAAATAGTTAGCGACCCAGTAGGAGCTCTAGAGTTGCACGCAATACTTTGACAGCAGGGGTGTATGAGAATGCCTCAAATGTGTAGGAACTTGCAAGAAAGCTGACTAGGATGCACGAAATTTTGCATCCTGTTGTTATAGTGCTTTCTTGACTTTTATCAAAAACAGTTATAGTTGGTTAAATTTTTCCAAACGCTCAGTAAACTAATTTGTTTAGGCACACTTTGAATGGTCGGGTATTCCTACTTTTAAGTTCTTCCATGACATGAAATGAAGTTAATACTGTATATAAGAGCATCAAATAACTCTGAGAACCGTATGTTATGATAACAAACAAAAATTATCCAGCGTTGAGTGTAAATTGTTCACATGAAATTCTACTAGAATCAGTTTCGTTGCTCGAGCAACATGCAAAAGTCTAGTTTGCTTGGCTTCAAGAAGAGCAATTTATTAAAGGCTTTTCCTTGAAATTCTTCGATAAATGAGTTCTTTGAAGGTCAACTTAATTGGCTTTGAATGCAGTTATTAAATGCATTGAGCTTGGAATTATAAGGACAATTTAAATGATTATGACATATTGCTCTGCATGCGGTGTTTTGAAAAGTCGAGAAGGAAGAATTTGTAGGGCAAGGCTATGACACAGTATTCACTCAACTTCAACGATTTTGAAAATCTCAGGTGGCAAGGCAAACTAGACTTGGATTGTTGACGCAGGTGAAGTGACACGCAAATACGTATTACAAATGCATTTGTGCATGCACAATATCTGATTGTCAAAAAGCAGTTTCGAAAATCAAAATGTGCATGTTTGTATGGTCTGGTAGCATTTGAATCATTTGGAATTTGAAATGATGCTTACTAGAATTGTTGATCACTTCGGTTAATGTGTTATTTTATCAAATCCATTTATGATTTTGCATCTAAAGCAAGGGAGCACGTGCTGCTTGCTGCAAACTTCTAATAGCGGTTTAAGGCCTTGATAGTTTGAATATAGCATGCACCATTATAACTTCACTAAGATAGGAGATATGCTCTTTTTAAAGTTTCAACCTTATTTCTGTGATGTCTCTGGTGTCTCTTTCTAGATTCAATATCAAGTGGCATTGCATATGACATATTTTCCCTCGTTCCAATTTAATTTGGCCTTCAAATTTACAAGTTTTCTAACCTGATCTTCCTATAATAACTTATTTTGTTGTATATTTTTTCAAATTCGAATATATAGTACAAACTACTTGTTTTTAAATATTTAATGTTCACGAAATTCATGAAAATAAGGTCTATAAGAAAATTAAAGCTCAAAAGTTTTGAAATTTATGCAATTGCAAGGCTGATAGCAAATTTAAACTTCACAACCCAACACTGGTTCGCCCTAGGTTGGCCCCAAGCTTGCCTATGTAAATCGACCTAACCCAGGTTCGCCCGGGTTAGATCCAGCCATGGTTTGGAAGTGGGTTCGACCTGGGGCGAAACCTAGGTTATCTGCAGTGTAAATTGAACTTAGGGTGAACCCGGGTTTGCACAATACAACACACATACGCAATACAACGAAGGAGTGTGAATAATGCTGGTAAAGGAAGTGCAAGGCTTCCACGAGTTAGATTAATCTCCAAATCAGCTCTCATTTGTATCATTTCCATATATCTCCCCAGTTGTGAGCAAGCTGCCAGTTTTCGCCGTTCATAGCGCTGTTTTCTTGACTGTGAGGCATTCTTCCTATACTGATAAAGCATGAGCAACAGTACTCTTAGGAGAAGCACAAAAAACATCGATTTAAATTAAACGATGTTTTTAATGCAATGCAATGTCTTCGTTGGAAGGTGGTAAAGAAAAACAAAATACTTTAACCTAAAGACAAAATACATAAAATATGAAATTAAGTTGACATATTTGAAAGAGTTAAAGAATTCTACAATATTTTTTGAATGAAACTATTTCAATTAATTGAAGAAGGATTTATAGCAAAATGTCCACAAAAGTTACCGAATTTTTGTGCAAAATTTGGCCATTTTACTGAGTAAAACAACTGGGTTCTGTCTCATGTCGAATCGAGCTGTTGAGGACATCCCACCAATGGTACTTAGAATACTCCCTGTTAATTAGAATTCTCAAGATTTTGGAACAGACAAGGAAACGTTATGTATTCGTGGCGAAAATTCTGCCCATTGAAAGTCAAAATCGAAAAACGGCCGGGAGATTTATTTAAATTCATATTTTTCAAAAATCTTTTCGATTTTTCGATTTTGTAATCACTGAATCACATGTGAATGAAAAAATGAAAGTAGAAAATCTGAGACTTTACCCCGTATAACCAACTCCTAATATTAGATTGTTGAGAAGATCTCTTGTTTCGTGATCTTAATCGTTTCGTGATCTTCTCCATCGTTAATTCCTGGATTGCTTTTGCACTCGGTCGGTTGCAATTAACTGAGGAATCCAGGAATTAACGATAGAGAAGAAGTTAGCTTAAGCCTGCAGCTAACTCCAAGTGATGGTGGCATGGACTTAGGACCCAGGAGTTACTGGGGGCATGTGCCTCCCCCCACCTTTTAAATATCTGTATATAATTAGTCTGAAGCTCTGAAATTATCATAGCCCTGTATATCGCTGATGCTTTGAGAATAAATAAAATTTTTCTGATATAAAATATTACGTTGAATTTTTTTAAGAATCAGCTTATGGTAATGCTAACTGTTAGGTCACCATAGAAAAGGAACCATGCTCATAAGAAGATACAGAGTGAGGTGATGTTCTGATAGGCCTATTCAAAGTTGGTGATTTGATGGCTCTCAGTCTGGGTCTTGAGCAAAAGTCTCCGATGAAATGTGACATAAATTCCTCTGAGATTCTTCTCTTCATCATAGTGTATTCGAGTTTTTACAACCAAACCAAGTCAACTTGTCTGCATTTTGGTCTGCGATGAGTTTGTTGTTGCCAATTATTCATTGTTTAAGTTTACCGCGCATCCTACTGCGCATACGTACAGAGTGTTTCCCCATAGCAGCCATCCGGCCACCCGTTGGAGCAATAAGCTTATAAAAATCACCTGGGTCAGCGGCATTTCTGCAGCATTGCGCATGCCGGTTGAGAAAGGTCGAGAGCATTTTCCTCTCGAGCGGAAGATGGAGTCCTTTGGATACCTACCTTCAGTAACTAAGTTAGTGGCGTCATAATAAGAAGGAAGTTTATTATGTCAATTGATAGAAAAGGGCGTCTTTTCTGGGACTGCTAACAATGATTGGGAGTAATTTAAATTATCCTGATAATGCTCAGTAAAAATATCCAAAAATCTAATTCTGAAGTTACAAGCGCTGTATTACACTTCTTTTATAAGAACCAGTAAAATTGCAGTTCAGACTGGCAGTTTCTTAATCTTTAAAGAATCTTTAGACTGAATTGTTTCTAACTTGTTCTTAAATTGGTAGGTTGTAAGCAATCTAGAAACTAGATAATATATAGGACAAAATTAGATGATTTGATTGATCGAGACCCTGTTAGCCAAATGTTACATCTGTGATGGTTTCTCTTGCATATCAATGTTTTCATTGAAAGACGTTTATAAGCAATTATCAATAGACAATGCTAAGACAGTGTCTAATTTTGTATGGGGCAACTAATTCGTTTAATCTAAGATGATAAGAGACAAGGCTGTGAATTCTCATCATGCTAACAAGGAAAGGACATTTCATGTCCATGTGCTAATGGAAAGCTTATGCATCTTGTGCAAAAGTACACTTTTAATAGTTCTTCAGCTTCAGGGTTGTTTCTTAATTATAAAATTCTTCTTACAAAAAAGAGTGTAATCATAGAGCTGAGAAAAATTAACTAACATTAAAATTCACAAAAATTCAAGACGGCATTTTGTAGGAAACAAAACACTTGGCTTGTCAGGTTAACTTAATTTTCGTATCTGTAAATCAATGAGTTAGATATGGTCAATTGCTTTACTGAGCCATTGACCATGGGAGTAGGAAGATGTCAAATATTGGTGGGGCTGTAAACACTCTGCCCGAACTATTGCTCTTTCAGAAAATCCCCCCGAGCCCCTCGCCTCCTACTCTTATTCTATTCATGAATGATTGTACTAAAGTCCTTCCATTGCAAAATTATTTTAAGACGTCCCATAACTGATCTCCTGGACAAGGACAAATCTTCAAATCATTTGAGGATATAAATATTTGAAAATAATTAATTGAATTTTGGCAGTTTGTCAAAAAAAATCTGTTATTGATCTATGTCACAGGAAGTCTCGACATGTTTAGTCTTTTACAAATATGTTTTGAGTTTAAGTTTGCGTTCTATAAAGCAAAGATGAATTATGCATTGCTACGAAGGTCGGTGCTTAAACAAATTCAATAAATATTTTTGAAAAGCAGTCTAAGGCGATCAAAGTACGAATTTGAATGCTATTGTGAAATTTGTCACTTTCATAGCTCCAGGCGATTTGGAATAAGTTTCGTATGTTCTTTCGGATGAGTGCTTGTAAAAACCATTTTTCCTCTTAAGAACGCTGGATCGTTCTTTAAAATACCGAATTTTATGATGAGGTGTTCATTACAAACTGAACAATGAAGGTTTTCACAATGTTTTTTCCTAGATAAGTTTACCCTGTGAAAAATGCTTTAAAACTCAAAAATGTTATTCACAGTATGAAAACATAAAAGGTCAATATCAATCTCCATCACAGTGCTTGTTCATGAGATAAACATTTCAACACGGTGTTCATTGGACTGAGGCGTTTTTTACAAATGTTTGGCCAGAAGTGCGGCGTTCTTTAGAGCAGTGGTCCCCAAGAACCGGGCCAAGGACCGATACCAGTCCGTAGATCAATTGTTACTGGGCCGCATGAGAAACATTTTTGCTACTAGACTCAATCAAGTTTACCTGATGGAGTGAACTTTCTAGGCCCACTCCACGGGGCCGTGGTAATAATTTGACACATTAATCGGTCCGTGGCGATAAAAAAGCTATGGACTACCATTTGAGTCGTGAAATGGCATATCAAAAGCATGAAAAAATATGAAACCCAAAGAGGAAAGTAGAAAATTGACAGTCATGAACAACAAGCAGCTGTTTTACACCACCCTAAAAAGTATGGAAACGAATCAACCAATAGGCACAATCTCGAAATGGTTTTGGCGCGAAGTGCATAAGTAAGCCCTGTTTGTACACGTCATATATTTCTAATGTTCGCTGATATAGTTGGCGTTATGCTGCGTATTGTATATAGAAATGTTTGTAACATTTTCATACGAAAACTGCAAAGAGAAAGGGAGTTATTTATAAAGTTTTAACATCGTAAGACTCTTGGACATTTCGCTGGGAAGACAAGGTGACTATCAAGAATTGCAAGGATAGGCCATTGCAAAATTGCAAGAATAACTCAGAGAAATTGCAAGCAAAATTGGCTTTACCAAGTAAGCTGCGTATAATGTACTGTATTTAGAAATTACCAATAAGCTAACTTTGATCAATGTTTTGGCAGTAACAGAAAAGGCTGGCTTTTCCTATGAATCTGAAATGTTAGTGCCCCTTGTTAGATAAAGTTCTTCAATATAAATTGAGCCAAAGCACAAAATTGATTTTAAGATGCCCTTAGGTGCCATTACATCTTCATTACGACCGTAAATCATGTCATGCAGTTTAGAGACAGGGATGTTGTGCGTCCTACCTGGTCTGAAACTTCTTTCAGTCCAACTAGTCCAACTCCGACATTAAAATCATAGAAAAAGTACAGCTATATTTGAATTAAAAACCACAGCTCAACTCTTCAAGAATTAAAGAAGAAATAGCAAGAGTATTTGAAGAATGACAACATTTTCAAATTGGCAAATTAACGAACTTTATGAATCAATTCCATGACGCATAAAGGCTGTTTTGAGCAGCCTGGTTACTGAACAAAATGCTGAAATTTTTTAGCAAAGCTGAATGGCTATGACAACAAATTTTCACGTTAGCAAATTAATAATTTTTCTGCACTTGTGTGAAATTTCACAATGTTTCAAAAACAAAGTATACTTCACTGCTCTTCTTGACAAAATTTTGCTTGCACTCGCTCCGCCAATTTCACCTCCCAATCGTTTCCATACTTTTTGTAGAGGAGTGTACTCTCGGGTGGCCAATAAGAGAATTTACTCGTGTTTGGATATTTCCAGGCTCCTACATTTTCTTAATAATTGCTTATTGCTAAATTTTGCATTGCTCAAAAGTTGCCTGCTCTATATGCGTAGTGTGCAAGCAGCCTACCTGCCCTGCTATCGTACGATTCATAGCCTCATTAAATTAAGGAACCGTAACTAGGGGGCAAAAATAAATGAGGGACCTAGTTTTATTTATTAGATATACGCAGGGTTGTGGAGCCAACAAAATGAAAGGGGTTTCAAATACCTAACAGGCAGTGCCAGATGTTAAAGAAGAAGTAAGAAGGTTGGTGGTCTGAGAGCTTTGCTCCCTGCAAAACATCCAGAACCATTCTTTTTATATCTTAGCGATACGCCCATTTTGAGCGTAGAGATACTCTTTCATGGTATATAACGTTGTTGATATACATGTGAAAACATCCAATATACCTTTCATCCATGTACAAAAATATCCAAGAGAAAAAGGGAACATCTACTTGGGGACAAAACACCGGAAAATACTGTAAATGGGGGCACGAATGACAAATAAGTGGGCCATTACACCCATAGCTTATATGTTAAAAAAGGTCCTGGTACAATTGCTTTGTATTCTAAAATTCTCCATCCCCTATCATTGAACTATTGAAATGTCTCCAACTCGCTAGCTGCTGAGGTTCCCTTCAATTAAGCGGTAGCCAACAGCATGTTTTCTTCTAGCTAAGGTAGTTCTATACTCTTTTGTAAGAATAACGTGTACAAGAATATACCGCGATTTTTATCTTTAAGAAAGTGCTTTATTAGAAAGTAGTACTCGATTGCTCAAAAATTTGAGAAAGTTCAGTAGTGGATTGTTGAATTAAGACCTAAGAAAGTTTATAACTGTATTTAAAATGCAATTTATCTGTTTACAAAATGCTATGTATGATATATTGGCATTCCTCCAATAGCTCAATTTCTGCTGTTTACCAAAATTTATCATAATTTCAGATGTACATGGAGCTTTTCACTTTCCTCTATCTAATGTGCATATGCAAGCATTGAGACATTAAAAACTTTTGCTAAGAAAGTTTTGATACTGGAATCGTGAATGTTAAAAAAATTTCAGTACTGGGGCAAAAAACTTATTTGCAAAATAAAAAACGTGTATTGAGACTTAGAATCGCTGAAATTAAGAATGATTTAAGAATAGTGCAAAGTTCAATATTCATCAAGACTTTGAATGTTTACATTCAAGATATGAAACTGTTTTTAGATAAACTTTTGCACTATTGACAAAGCATTTATCATTTTCTTCAACTGTTGCGTTGCTTTGTGATGAAATAAGACATCAACAGAGACTTATTATTATTATTATTATTAACGAATCTTTATACAGGATTTCTCTACAATCATATCATATTTACACTAGGTACATATATATACTGTTACCACAGAAGTCCTGCTTTGATTACATCTTGCTTTGATTTTCAGGCGAAGTTACACCTTTGATATTTAAGAATAAGATAAGAATAATCTAAGTTTCAAAACCAAACAAATTTAAGAAAATTTGAGACTCAGCAAAAAACTGGGCACTCTTAGGAAAAAAGAATGCACCAGCTCTGCAAGAGAAGAGTGGAGGTGGAATGGAAAAGATAACGCCACAAATGCGACAAAACAACGCCAACTGTTCAATCAAGCGTAGCCACATCAATTTAATATTTAAATTATAACTTTCAATAATCGAAAGAATATGAGATTAAAAAGGTGTTTTTTAAAAATAGGCAGAAATATACAACAAGAAGAAACTGCTCTCAACACTAAGAGGTTTCAAAATGGCTGAACAACTAAACTAACGCATCAACGACGAATTATTTCCCTTGCTTTAGTATGTAATATTAAAATATTGCAATTTTCTACTTATTTTACGAAGGCTCTTACAGACAACTTACATACTGAAAGTTGAAAGAATTAACAATTCAATAGTCCCATATTCAATACATAAAAAATGCAAAAACCCCATGGTTAATCAGTACCTCTGAATGCCTTGCTTATTCCAAAATCATTTAGTACACAGTGTACATGAAAGATAAACTGGATCGAAACAACGAAATGAAAATGTCACCAGAACCAGAGATTTGTTGCTTTTCTACTATAAAATGGTTAATAAAAATTTAACTATAAACAATAATTCCCAGGCTTCATCAATTGTTGAAGGTTGTTGTTACATATGGTGGTAGATTAAAGTAGTCTAAAGGGTAGTAAGGCTTAAATTTCACAGATTTTTCTAAGACACTTCATATAACAAAAGAAAAAATTTCTTTTGTTAATCAAATCTGATCTGAGATGCACCATTTCGTTCGATATAAATTATGAAATAGCACTGAAATCTCGGAATCATGCTCAGGGACTCTGCAGACTTACTTCATATTACACATGTAAAGGGTACATCAACAAGAGCTTCTTAGTGTAGATAGCTGCAGCAAGGACTGTCCCGAGAGATTTGCCAATGGCTCTGTCTCTTATTAATTCTGCCGGGACGCTCAGTCTGGGAAATCGGATGAGCATTCCAGTATTAACGGTGATTTGAAAAGGAAAACAATTTTGAAGGTTCGAATGGGAGTCAATTGAATACTGAAATGCATATGTAATCGCAAAGATGCAATAGAAGCAATAAGAAAGAGCAATATAATGATGAGCAGAGAAATTTAAGCGATGAGATATTAGCAATGTTCACATGACCAATACGCAATCACGGATTTGATTGAGTGATTGATTGAATGGATCTGATGAGCAAAACAAGATCCGCAGTAATATAACATGTCTAAACATCACGGTTGTCTTCGAAAATTAAAGGACTTTTGTCATATAACAATGACGTACCATGCATAAAGCATGTCTCAATACTACAAATCATTCATTACTTCATATAGTGAAGTGTTGAAAGTACAGAGAGAGGAAATGGGCATCTTTTAACTGATTACACAGCAATAAAAAGGCAACTATTCCCGCTACACTGCTTCACCAGCGGCCTCTTCCGTTCCCACTATAATAGACCGTGTAAAAACTTACATGATACTTTACAAAAAGTGAAATATTAACAATTACAATAGAGCTAATACTGACATTAAACATATTGATGTCATGAAAGTTGAAATGGCGAATAAATTCTAACCAAGTGGACCGGAATAACAAATATTTACTGGCTAATTAATTATGCAGATATTCTGACATAATCATAAAAACGATTTCACAGGATTAAAACAAGACGAGTCAGAATGCTACCTCACTTTCTAAGTCACATAAGAATGCAAGATGCATGAGTTTTCTCGCTTCCATTTTCCGGAAAAGTTTGAAGATCTCTTTCTGGTGTACCAGCGGCTTTGAATGTACTGCAAAGGAATCGATTGAAAATTATGCGGTAGAAAAGTGTAACAAAAAGAAGCGATAAAATTTCTCATCCTTTCTCTTTGCATGCAACTGTGTTCAGTGCTATTTAGTACTCAAAAACGTACAAGGCTTCATATATAGATAGAAATATAAATGAGATATTAATATGAGTATAAATATCTTCTTTAAAAACTCCCTAATATATGAGAGCTAGCTAAAATGCCCAAAATAAAAACTATCTTTCTGACTTTGCAAAACGTATTTCGGATTTCTCATCCATTTTCAATTACCTAATGCAGTATTTATAACATAGTATATTATACAAAAGTTAGCTTTTATTCTATGCATTTTATCCGAATATAAATATGAGTATAAACACAGGTTTTTAACAAAAAGCGAGGCATAACATATGGTTATATATGATGCCTTACGCCATGCCAACAGCTTATCGTCTTCACTATATAACATGTTTTTATTAACAGAAAAGTAAACATACTGCAAAAGAATCATTCAATATAAAAATAACTTGAACTGTGAAAGCACATGAATAAATCGATTTTCTTAGGTCTCACAAATCGAGCAATGCAATTTCTTAACTGCCTGAGCATCCGCGCACTACCTTTCTACGAGACAAATTGTACATTAAGCTTCTATGCTACTGCAAAGACGCATATTTTAAATATTTTTATGAAGCAAAACCGTTGCTAACAATCTATCAAGAAAAACTATTCCTTTGCAAAGGCCTTGCTAATAGATGTTGAAGCAAAATATATCAGGAAATACCCGTCAGTTCCATGAAGCAGATTCACATTGCTTTTTAAATAGGTAACAGCAGAGCTTGCACCAACGCTACTATTTGACGCTGATCCAATCATTTTTCTTCTCCTTCGCCGTGCCTTTAAAACCTAGAAAATGTAAAAAGCATATTTAAAAAACTGATGATTAACAAACAAAACACAAAGAAGCTGCAAGCTACATACTTAATTAAGAACTGAATTGAAGAAATAGCAGACACCAGGGTTTTATTAACATGCATTTCCACATAAAATGGGTGGTTCTAAAGAAATGTGCACAGTTCTAGTAAAAAAGTGTGCAATTCAAATGTTTAATATTCAGTGGCCTAAGGGTGTAAGAAAGGAAATAGCAGTAAAAATGTTAGATTTAGTTATGAAACAATAGGTGAAGCGCAACCAGAAATGGAATTGTTAGAGGTAGTAGCATTTATCCAACCCTTTTTGCTAAAAGCAGGGTGTTTAACCCCATCTGCAACCAGAATTTAATTCTTCAAAACAGCATCGCTGGACTTTATGTGCAGTTCTAAACTTTTCTTAAAAAAGAGAACTCTGCCAGGCACAACAATCAGTTTTCAGAATTCAAGGGCAGAATTGACTGTATTTGTAATCATTTCGAGTACCAGTCAAAAATGATATGTTGAGGATTACAGACTAGACAAATCCTTTAGGAAATGCCTTCCTCAAACGTGCATTCCCGTAACAGACAAGGTACAAAAAATCATCAGCAATTCTACACTATAGCAGTATTGAAGTTATATTGTTTTCGGCATTGTTAGACTATGACGTCTAACGATGACTACTACAACAGAACTTCGAAGCTGGTATGCACTCTTCTCTATTTTATCAAAATAAAGTTTATAAGAATATTGAGGCTCAAAATCGCTAAAAATTACGAATAATACTGCTTCAGATGTACTTTTGAATCATCGATACAAAATATTAACTCTTGCTTAGTTTTATGATATAGTAAAATACCAACAAAGATTGGAATATTCATTCCTTAAAGTTTTAGGCGAAGTTGCACCTTTGGTATTTATGAATAATTCTAGGCTCAAAAATCAGAACAATTTAAGAATACTTAGGCTTGGCAAAAGGTTAGGTATTTTTATAAAAAGAGATTGTAGCATGAGTCTATCTCCTAAAGGGCAATTAGATCGGATTCGATTCGAAGGTCGGATTGTGCACCGCGGGTCGTAGGTTGTGAACCATTGGTATAGACTCGGGTGCGGAACTAGAAGTTTTATAGGACTGGGGGCCATTCCAAGAAAAAAGGTATAAAAACTTCTTAAAGAAGATACGGCCTTTGAATAGTGCTTTGCAGATTTACAAGTAGAGGAAACACTGTGGGAGATTTACTGATATCGTTGCTTTGAAGGCCAGCGGTTCTTATTGCTATTTCTTATCACGGTCGGGAAAGGAGAAAATGGGGGGCCAGGGGCCAAGCTCACGGAAACTATTTGGGCCTACGCCTTTTTGATGTTAGGGAAATAGCCTTTTTGAATAGAAGACACTGCAAAAAGGGCACTTTTTGCTGAAAAGGGCAGGGGTCTAGACCCCCAGGACCCCTCCCCTAGTTGCACACCTGAGACTGATGCATTGTAAAGGAGGTCAGTGGGCACTTCTGTAATGCAATTTCATTCCTAACGTAGCAACACAGTCAAAATATATAACGTTCTCTCGAAATTTTTGGCGCTTGATACCAAACACAAGAGAACCTTACTCGACACATAATTGCGATTAGCAAAGAATATATCTATTTACCTTTGTTTTCGCTTGATATATTATTCCTTTTCGTTGCTTTCTCTTAATTACTGTGTTCTCATCTGTTAAACTCCATATCTTCGGGTTATTTTTTGGGTTTGATTGTTCTGTCCGCTTCAAATGCAATCCTTGGTAATATAATCGAGTGGAAACATTTTTCTCTCCTTGGTGGACCTCGTCTGTCTCACTGGGCGTGGGTTGCTGTATTTCAAGTCCTTGCATTTCATCCTCCTCGCAATTTACGTTCCGTGTATTCTCTGCGAGTGAGCTTTCATGGCTATTTACTCCACCTATGACATACGCCTCGCCTATAATAAAACAAATGGTAAAATGAATTGAAATCTAAGGTAACGTACGTTAAGAAACCCCAATTTTGAAACGAGCCTGTTCATATTTTTACGCGGTTGTGTAGTTCCACTAACAAGGGTGCTGGTTCTCAACATGGGGTCTAAAACAAATGCCAAGAAAAATAATAGTGGACACTTTGGTATTTAAAGACTATGGCAATTTAGCTACCCACGTAAAGTTTTGTGGTTAATCAAAACATTCATGTGAACCTGCCTATCAGAAACAGTATTTACTATTTTGGGGGCATCCATGAAAAGGTAGATTGGTAGAGGCTGACTTTATTTCGAAGTGGATAAAAAATGATGCGCAGTTTCCACACTGCAAAGAGGAAATTTCTTGGATATCGATAATAGAATGTAGTTAGAGGAATATCGGAAGGAAAACATCGACCAAGTATTGAACTGCATTGTTTCTTTGAGAAGAAATGCTCATTTGCAGGTTGAGATTTCTACTATAACTATTTTCATAAATGCAACTACAAACACTTATAAACCACACAAAATTCCAGTCCATGCCCGGAAGAAATTTGTGCAAGAGCGTCAATTCACACATGCGTCCTTGTCTGCACGATCACGATCGATTGCATTTACTTATTGGGAATGACACGTGCGATCCAAGAATTGCATATCCAAAATAGAGTTTCTTGTTGCTGAAGCATGTCAAATGCCTCATTCAGGATAAGAAAGGATAAAGCAGAGTTATGAAAGCAAGAGGTGACAGTCACTAGTGTTGCAGTTGTGACAACAAAGTCCCTATTTGGCATGTGCGATTGCACGCTTGCTAGTAATGTTGGCACAGACGATTTTTCGCTCGTGCTGGGGAATTTGCACGTGCGATTGTATATACCTCCGAGCATATAATGACCTTCCATTGCTTAAATTTTCCTGTTTCATTCAACATCATGATGATACTCAACAACTGAAGTCATATTACCTCCCGACGTACGTGCTTTTTTTGCTGATCCAAAACATCCAGGTGAAGAATTCGGAAAATGCCTTTCACCTTCTTCATTAATCAATCGTCTATTCTGGCTCCCTCGATTTCTTCTAACAGCTGGATAAGTTGTTGGTGGCTTTATACACTTCTCTGTAATTGCTCCATAAGGTCGTTTCCTTGGCCGTAAAATATACCCTTTTGTATTCTCAGTTGGTACCTTTTCATCAGGGTCTTTCTGCTCAGCTAATGTTTGTGCAACAGAATCTTCTAGCTGCAAACGACGGAGTTTTGGCTTCCAATTTCGCTCTTTCTTACCACTATTAATACAGTTTTGAAGAGCGAACTTTGGTCTATCCTCCAGAGGATCAAACTTCGGATCACTGAAATGCTCAGTTAATTGTGGCAAGATGTCTTTTCTCATTGGATAAAGAATGTCTTGCTGCGGACTTGTGCAGTTACGAAGTTGCTGAAATGAAAAAAACAAATCCTTCAAAACAAAACCGAACGAAGCAAAATATGCTCCAAATGCAATATTACCGCTTTAAAACAAGTAAACGTCTAGGAAAACTTCCACTGGCTTGGCTTCCATGTCCTTGCTATCCACTGATTTAGAATTTTTAGAGGGCACTATAAAGTTGCGTCAGCATGAAATAGGATGAAGCATTTAATGCAGGGCTTGCACAAACTTTTTTACCAAAATATTCAAAAGTTTTCCAAGTCAAATTAATAACTTTCAAAACGATGAAATACATTTTCTTTTGTATTTTTAAGTCCCATAAAAATAGAAAAACATTAATCTTAACGCCACATTTTATGATTTTTGGTGGAATACATTCTTTATTATAAATAGTAAAATGACGAAACATATCATATACGGTGTTTAATACTACTCTAAATTATATCCATTTTAGGATATTTTAGAATTTTCCCAAACAAAAGTCCGAAACTTTTCCAGAGCCACTTTGAAAAGCTCTTTTTTCCAGGCCCTGGAAAATTGCGTTATCAATTTCAAAAACTTTCCAAAACTTTCCAAAACTCGAATTGACCCTGGTGATGTTCTGACGCCGATGGTGATTTTTCAACTGTTCTACAGCATTGATGGGAATAATTCATAAAATGATGGGTATTGGCAATAGGTATGACTGAGAAGATGACTGTGATCAAAAATAATGATTTGTGATGATGAGGAAGATGATGACCAATGACTCATGGCATATCTGCGTGCACCAGAGGTCACTCAAAAAGTACGTATGCTCTGAAGGGGGAGGGAGCACCCAAACAGCATTGAAAAGCTCATGAACGAGTACACGGGGGAGGGGCTCCTCAAAGAACATACCTACATCCATGTAATTGTAACACGCTGATTACTTCCGAAACATCTTAAATGAATATAACCATCTCTTAAGATTATACGCAAGTTCCCTTGATTTTTATACAATACTGTGATAATTTTAGATGTCTTGGCTACCGTGAATTGGAGTTACGTGGACCACTTTTCAGCTTTGCTTGCCTATAAACGTTTTCTCTATTACTTTCTATTTGCTATTCATTCATAGAAAGATGGAAAGAACATGGTACTTTATGACCAAATTGATTTGTAAACTTAAGGTGGGCTATATTTCTGTATTTTAAAAAATGTGATATCAGGCATGTGTGACGATTTGCATTAATGTCTTAGATTCATATATTTGTTTCTTGTTGAAATCATTAGTAATCACTAGTTTGTGCATAGTCCTGTTGTGTTAGTTAACCCCTTTTTGTGCTATATCATTACTGGCAAGAATTGCATTAGGCATAGGCATGCAGCTTAGGCTTAAGGACGTGATCAAAACACAGGTCACTGAAAAGAGTCCTCAAACGTTACGGAAGAGTATAAACCAGGAAATAAGTTGAAAAGAGCTAATGGTGAGTTATTGTTTTTAATATCGAAATATGTTTAATGATACCATCGTTGCAAACACAATTTGTGTTAGGACTTGTCAAATTCAAACTTGAAATTGTGCTGAGATGGCGTATCCAGCTTAGGCAGTATGTCATCATCATCATCATCATCATCATCATCATCATCATCATCATCATCATCAT
>WIPJ01067534.1:112914-137045 GCA_018155075.1 Cassiopea andromeda | reverse complement strand
AATCAATTGGAGGCATTATAGGGTCATTTGAGGATGGGCCAAAATTTGACTGAGCACATAGAATTTTGCATAGCAATATCCTGGTGAAAATAGAAGGACTATGGTCTAGTTAATATCCCAAAGTTCAACTTCTGGAGCAGCTAGAATCAAACACCCACCCATGTAAGAAAAACCATTATCATATGGAACCTAAATATGTATTTTTACCAATTAGCCATAAAATGTTGAATTTTGAGGCCTGGGTAATAGTACTCTTTCCATTTTATCAAAATTTTCGACATAGTAGAAACCACTCAGAAAAAGAACATCAACTGCAACACAATAAGTCTATATCTTGCATACATGCCATAGTGAACACTTTTACACAGTTTTCCACAAATCAAAATACTACAACCAACTATAAAAACACTATCACCACCATAAGCCACAGCGACCACCCATTCAATACCTTGCAAAAATGCTGGAAAACAAAATCGCAGTTTTTTGCCCTTGTTACACAGTTAGGTTTTAATCATGTCAGGAGATTTATGTCTGGTTACATATACAGGCTATTTTATTTCCCATCCTGATTGAAAAATATTTAGCAATTGACTGATCTTATCGAGATTACGTTTTTATTTATTGTAAACTGAAAAACATGGTGTGCCTAGCACATGTTTTCCTTTCATTATTGAACCTACTACACTTTTTGCACAAAAATTGTGATAATTGAGTTGTAGTATGAACGTTAACACTTCAACTCATAAGAAAATACACATGAAAACGAGAAATTAACAACGGTTTATTTTCGTTGTAGTACTTGCAACAGTTGACTGTTCTGAGTTCAAAGGTTGTCACCCTTCCATGTTCTTAAATGCATTGTGAATTTGTTTCGAGTTCTTCAAATGATAACGCATGCTGATCCGATTGCCTGAAGCTTTTGCTACCTCCCACTCACCATTGACTTTGACATTCAGGAATTGTTCCTCCTCCACTTCGAATGTGTGATCAGCAGGTACACCAGGGTTCTTCCAGAAATCATCACTGTTGCTGTCTCCCCTAAGTAAATGTTCAACTACACACTTCTCCGCCTTCATACTTGTCACAAATCCTAAGTGCCACATTGGTGAATTTTTCACTTCATCCAACCATACAACAACACACATTTCGTTAACTCTTTTCTTTGTCACAAAATTTGTCAAATTATCTTTGGTAGACAACTCTAACTCAAGTTCCTTCATTGTTGGCAAATCCAGAACTGACGATGATTCCAATGTTGCCACATGACTGCTGTCGCCTAACAGGAAGAACAGATTTTCGAGTCTTTGCTCATGAGGAATCATTATCTTGAACATGTCTGGGTTAGCTCTTCTTTCATATTCATGGGTCTTACAATAGTATGACAGCTCAGTCCTAACAATTTTCTCACTGAGATCGGAGTGACGACTTAGAACATCATGTAACTCATTAGGAGTTGTAGCTGGTCCTCCCCATGATTTGCATGATTGTAGCAGTTTCTTTGTATAGCTCAGCTGCGATTGTGAATCTACCATCTTTTCTGAATTCGTTGAGAGCGTAACTGCTTCTGTTGCTCTGTCCAATCAGATTCTTTTTTCTTCAATATCTTATTTATTTTCCTTGTAGTGCTTTCAACAGTTGACTGTTCTGAGTTTACCAAGACAAGATCATCACGTATGCCTTGAGCAGTGAAAGTTTTGTTTCGAAATTTAGCAACAACCGCTCTATGGCCAAATGTTCCTAGTAGGCGTTCGCATGTGAGATTATGAACGACAGAAATTGATTCAACCTCAGCCTCTGACAACTCATGCAGCTTTGTAGTTGCTCGATCTGGATGGTTCAAGCCAAAGCCATACTCACCTCCTCTTTGCATATCCAACCCTTTAGCTGCTTCTTCACACATACGATTTAGCATTATCATCTCTCTTTCATCAACGACTTCTGCTACCTCAACATGGCGGTATGGCACAAAAAATTCTTTCAGTGTATCCATGCGATGCAATGACAAATCGTTATATAAACGAGGAAATATCTCTAGAAGGTCTTTCTGTTTTGATTTTTCTAAACAATTTAGAAATGGTAGTGTTACCTTTTGCTTGAATGCAGCAAGAACATGAAGTTCGGCAAGGAAGAACTCGCATTCAAGATACAATTTGCACGCATCAACAAGCAGATTTGTTTTATGTGTTTCATCAAGAACTCTTCGTAATTGAGGCAGAGCAGACAGTATGGAAGCAGCACAGTATCCAAGGTTTGTAAACCGTCTTTCATGATAGAGCACCATGTGCTTTGCAAGACCTTCGCTTTCCAGCTGTTCATCAAATTCATCTACCAAAGAGAGAGTACTTCCACTCTTGTCATGTGTAATTAGCTTCAGCAGTGCTTTCATGCCCGCAACAACAATGGCTGTCTTTCCACGAAAGAATGGATGAAGTGATGGATTGACTTTCTCCAATCTTTCTCTCAACTTCAGATTTCGCTCGATGTCTGCCAAAACTTTCAAATTTGTGTCATCGAATTTCTCCACAACATGCGCATTACAAAGAAGTGCATTGGGTACAAAGCTTGATCCTAATTTTAAAGCAATTAGAATTCCGATATTAAGGTTTTTTGTGACAGAGTCAGTCATTAAATTGTTTGTTTTTTCCCATAGATGACTGGCTGAAGCAGGCTTCGAGAGTTTAACTTCTGCTGCAATAGCTAGTCTTTCGTAGGTTTCAGCAATAACCTTTGCAATGTTTTCCCGGTCTTCATATGCAACGTAAACAGGACGTAGATTGTATCGATGGCCTTCACTAAAATTAAGAATAAATGCTGGCCATTCACCATCTATGCAATTCCTGGATGTTGTGTCAAAATGGAATGTAACATTTTCATTTAGCTTCTTGTTGCGCAAAGCTACAGCAGCTTCAATTTCTTCCTGTGTTGCTTGTAGGCTTTTGTAGTTGCGGATTGACTTTGATGATGGCAAAATATCCTCATATTCATTGTAATCAATATCAGATATTGTAACTTTGGCGCCATGATTGCCTCGTTGTGTGTGTTTCAGATCTGGATCTAGTGCAGCTTTCTTTTCATCTAAAGTTAGATAATAATCGTGGTTGTACAGTTCCTTTGATATTATTTTTAACGCTTTTCTTGATTTATCTACCGAAATTCCACATTCAAAAGAAACTTTGCTGATTGCAGCCTTGATGGAATCAGTACAGTTCCGTGTTTTTCGGATACGTGGCTTTGGGCATGCAATGAGTCGGGTGGGATCTTGCACTAAGGGGAAAAAGGTATTACCTGATCGTGTTCTACGCACATGCATATTGACTTCACCTTGTAAGAAAGTTTTCTCTTTTGGACATACAAAATCTACATCTCCAATCACTTTGTCAGTGATTTCGTCCTCGTACAAGATTTCCTCTTCATTCTGATCCATAACCTCCATCAATTGCTCAGCTTGAACCGCATAACTGGGATCAATTTCGTTTGTAACATAGCCTTCTCTCCCAGACTTTTGAGCATTATAAAACAGGAATTCAGACTTGCCAAATGAATTTGGATCAGATGATGGTTTCAGCAAGTCAAACAGAGTGTCAACATGCTCGGATGCTTTCCACTGCTTAAAAATCTTACGTTTGGTACGACCTGCCTCTTTGGAGCAACTGACTTTCTTGAAATAGACTTACAAAGCAGCTCGTAATTTTTTGGCAATAGTTTTTCGTTCACATACATGCTCTCCCCCGAAGGCATTGATCCACAGCCTCTCTACTTCTATGACATATGTATTGATGGCGTCTCTGCGTGCTTTTGACTCCTTTTCTTTCTTGGCTGACCCCCCAGGTGCAACATTAATGATGGCAAGAACAGCTTCATGCACCCAAGGGAGTTTATCGCCAGTTATGAACACGTTCTCTTCGTTATTCATTGCTTACAGTTGCAGTTTGATTCTATGCTAACTAGGCAACTGTGTAAAATATGGCTTAGTGTTTGTTAATCTAGTAAGAGTTTAAATGCTGAACACGTTGGTCGACTCTTCTTCTCATGGTGCTAGGCCAAACAGGGACAAAGTTGAACTTTGACCAGCCTCGTATTCAGACTGAAAAATCTATTCACTTTCATATTTCACTGAAGATGGGTCAAGAATGCCCTGAAACATCTAGTGTTAATTGTATAGGATTTGTCAGTGTTATAGACTACCTTTTCCTAAGCATGTATCAAGGAAACCATCTCAAAATGACCCTATAATGCCTCCAATTGATTCAAAGTAGGTAAATGAGCTCATTCTGGAATATTTAGATGCTGTAAGCACTGAATGTATGAATTTTATGTGTAAGAAGTAAACATTTTAGCCATTTGGAGCCCCAAAATGTGCAAAAATAATGAAAAAATTGTAAAATTACTAGTACCCAGGCCTCTAAAATCTGCACACTTTGATTTTTTTGGCCAAAAATATATTTTTTAGATTCCACATAATACTGGCTTTCTAAAGTGGCCTCAGCTGTGTTTCTAGCTGCTCTAGAAGCTATTTTGTGGCTGTTCATGTAGACTATGGTGCTTTAGAAGCTGATTTGCAAACAAAATTTGGACTTTTTCGTTTTTGGCATGGCTACTGATCAAAAATTGAAATTTTTCAATTTTTTCTTTTTATCCTCCTTAGTTTCATCAAAATGCATCAAAAAAAGGTAGGCCGAGCAAATTTTGAGAAAAAAGTCCTGTACTGCCCACCTCTACTATAAGGGTACCATAGACACCATAGTGTGTCAAGTAGAAAAGAATGTTTGACCTCTAAGCTTTATGGATAGATGAATAGAGAATCCTACCTTGGATTCGTCAGGTATGATAAGTATGATAAGTCTTTTAATCTTAAAATAGCAAAATATTTCTTGGTACGTTCGTTGCTATTGGTTTTGCAACGTTAGCAGAGTATTAATTAAATTGGTTAACAATTTGAATTCGGTCTTTACGTTGAGTGCCATTTTTATCTGTTCCATATGAAATTGCATCTATATTATCGAATCTTACGCTTACGACACTCCTAGTGGTTTTTGAAGATTACTGTTTTTGCCTAAAAAATACAGCAATAGATTTTCTTAGATTCATTGAGCTCATGCTCAACTAATATTTATGGAATTGAGAAGCCTATTCAGAAAGAGGATTGTATAAAGTATTTTTGTAAAGAATGATACTAATGGAAACTCTTTGATGTCCCATTGGCACTGGAACATCCAATTAATGGAGGGGAAGACCTAAAAATTAAATTGGAAGTCAGAGTTTTTGTAGTACACGTTCTTTTTGTTATAAGAAATCAGTTATTTTGCCTGCGCCTCAATTTTCTTCAATTTTCCCGAAATTGAGACTGAGACTTCGTAAGGTTTTCTTAACTTTTACTGGCATAAACTAGCTGAAATGCTTTACACTTTCGTTATTGATACTGCATACTTCAATTTAAATTTCATTTTTAGCATTTTGACTGCAATAACAACGAAATACCAATTTTTGGCCAATAAAAATAACTAAAGTTTATAAATGGAGCCTCGTCATTTTCTAAAGCCTCATTTTCTTGTTAACTCTGTCTTAATAAGAAAAAAAACGTGTATCTCAATGAAGGAAAATTTCAATTGATTTGTCTTTTCAAGATTCAATAGATGAGCATTGAAATCACATGATCTAATCCACTGTCTAAAAATCCATGCTATATTTACATATAAATATCATGGTATCATTAGTGTTATACTGTATATTTGCAACACAACATTCCAGTACGTCATTCCATAATGTGATTTGGGAGTTATACCAAAAAAATATATTTTGGGAGGAAGACCATGAAAGCAGCATTAGCTTTTGCTACCTGCGAGTTCACAATGGGTGCAGCTTGTACTGTTTTCCAAAACACGGAGACTACGTAAGCCTGTAAGTATCATATAGTTTTCTACAGCAAAAGAATCAGGAAGAGGTGCAAAAGGTAGAAAAGTTGGTCAACACAGATGAAAAGAAAGGAGGAGGCACTTGAAAAGTAGATAAACTGGCTCTCAAAACCTAGAATGAATCTGAGGGAGAATATTCATTGCATCCGAATTGTATTTTATATTGATGTTAGAGATCACTGTCTTATTGCTATTTCGAAAATATCTTATGGCCAATTTTATAATATTAGCTCTATATTTCTTTAGTAAATTCTTGTCGTATTATTTGACAAAAGTTTTCTCAGAGCCAAAACTTCAGCTTTTCCACATACTGCACTATTTAAATTTACCAACCATATATTCTTATAATCAACCTTTTCGTAGATCATGCTCCATAGTTGAAGGCACATGTCTTGTGGAAGATAGAAATCCTATACACATTTGTGCTCTTGAATTGTGAGAGTGAAATAAACTTCGTAGAATCTTCGCATAATAGCGATGTGAGAAGATCTTTTGGGAAATCTGCATGGTAGAAATTCAGTTTCACACTTTTGGCCTAAAATCGGCTGTAAAACTATAATTACTAAGTATACAGGAATAAGAATAGATAATTGCACTCCCCAGCCATTAAGGATCATTGTGGTATATCAGAAGTATTGATATGAACTTTGTGTGAATTCACACTGTGCTCTCATTTCCATGGCAACCGATTGCTACAATCAAAATCATACTTAATTTTTGAAATCAGAATCATCATTCACTGTTGTGACTGATTCTCAGCTTGTTAGGTCATAAACTATTATTTACATGCTAAATGCAGAATGTTTATTTTTTCTAGAAAATATGCAAAAAATGCCTTCCTTCTTAAAGTAAACATTTGTGAGTAAAACGTTATTTGAAATAATCAGTTAGTGTTCTTTGTTTCTTTTTCTTTTTACTTTTCCATTTTCCTTACTTTCATAACCAGATTGCGTTCTGGCACTTTCAAGTTTTAGATCCAACTTGAATGACACAAATAGAAACATTGTTGGGTTATGGCATTTTTCCAGCATTGAAAATGAGGCATCACATATTATTGAATATAATGAAAGGGGCACGTAAAGTTTCCAATTTATCCCAAAAATTCTTCCACCCCTGCTCCCACCAATAAAAATGACAGCTCCCTAACTTAAATGTTAGTGATTCTGGTGTGAGAAATATAAAAATTCCCCGCACAAAGCAGTACAATTGCATAACTTTGGCTGGTAGCAGCTAAGGTACAATCCCCACCTGCAAACAACTATTTTTGGCGTGCTGAAACATAATAACTGTGTAAACAACCTCATCGTATTACGTCATAGGATATAAATAGGACGATGTTACATGAGGTAGCTATGCGTCATCGTCAGGGTAGTTGATTTCATTGACAGACAGACCATGAGGAAGTGCTGATTAGCTGGCGGCGAAGATCCGAAATACTGGTTAAAAACTGTCATAAAACGCATTTTATGGACATCCGTTTTAATTGATTTTGTAGAAATAAGGTATGGAGCCAGCACAGGTCGTAATCTGCTAAGATGGAGACCAAAACATTCGTTACTATTGATAGCTTTCTTGTTAAACTAACAGTGGCCTAGTCAGAGCGTCATTTGAACGAAACATCTCAAGGCCTCTGAAATTTGCATCAGAACTTTACAAGATCTACTCATTGATAGAGGGTACTGCAGATCGATTGTTCAGATATGTTTTTTGCACGTTAACCATTGAATTTACCCTTATTTCGCCATATCATTTGTAGTTTCTTGAACATGTGTTTAATTTCTATACGCGTGCTAAGTAATTGATTCATTTATAATTATGTCTAGAATTTATAATGGGGCCACCCTTGGGAAGACAAGGTCAATCTGTTAATGATGAAGAGCGACCAAGTACTGACGATTCTCCAGATTTTGATTCTACTGATTCTCCATCAAGACCTGCTACTAGACGACGACGATATGAAGAACGAGTATACCGTAGAAATGTAAGCACAGTTGATGAAGTTATGGGCGAAGCAACAGGATATGTTTCAGCATTTTTTGCAGATAGAATGGACCGTGATGGCTATAGGGTTCCTGAGGAAATGTGGGAAGCTTCAAGGAACGCGAATAGGTATGTCACTTTCTTGCTTAGGGCAATGTGTATTTCAGTATATAATGTATTGCAGTGCTTCCCAACCTGTGGTGATTTGACTTCTTCAAGGGAAAATTGTAAACCACCATCATCAATCACAAAAAATGATGATGAAAATATCTATGTGTTAGATAATAAATTGAAATCTAATAATTCCAGCTTGTATTGATTCATACATACATAGTGTCAGCTTAGTTTGGTGAGGGGAAATCACTTTCATAATATTGCATGCTGCGCCAAGGGGAGACTGCAAGAAAAAGGTTGAGAAGAACAGGTGGAATAGATTGATTTGTTACTGCTTCTCAAAAATTACATCTAAAAGTGCATGAATCCAGTGCAGCATGAGCTAAGTTGCTTTAAAAACTAAATGCAATTTTTTTGTTGACAACTGTAAGTTTAGAACTACATATCATTAAGTAAAATTGTTTGATGTGAGGCTCATTTGATCTTAATGGTGTTTGTATTGACTGTAGCGTTACCATATTTGATATGAAATATAAACTGTGAGAATCACTAAGGAATAGTGCTATAACTTTCCAAACCATGCAGGTAAAGGTGTGCAAAGATTTACACTGAAACTATTGGTGTAATGCAGGGCTTCCCAACGGGGTCCAGGTGGACCCCCAGGGGTCCACAGCGCGATTTCAGGGGGTCCACATAAAAATGCTATGAGTGCACATATGAGTGCATCTTATAAAACTTGATGCACTTTTCGTAAGTTGCTGGATGAAATAAATAAACGATGGCTAGTGTGGACTGTAACACATCCTAGTCGTACTCACAATACTGAGTAACACTAAGATTAAGTAACTTTCTATTAAGACTGCAAGTAGTATAATTAGCCATTTCTAATTTAAAATCCTGGCTAGGTCAGCGCCCTGGGGGTCCATGCCACTTTGGAAAAAAAAATAGGGGTCCACGGCAAAAAAAGGTTGGGAAGCCCTGGTGTAATGCATTATGTGTGCCTTTATGTATAGAATGGAGAACCCCAAACAGCTAGATTCCAAAGAAGCCTCCATAGAATATGAAAAGCAGGTTTTTCTGTGAAAGGATATTTTATTCATTCAATTTACAGCATCGTTAGTATGGGTGCATGGTTGAAATTTGATCTTTGATTACTTATTACTTAGCCATGGCATGATGATGCAAAATGTAACTTGTCAGTTATGCTGTACATGCCAATTATGTATAGTCAAAGTCAAAGTCCTTCCCACGCCCAATGGCGCATAGGGCGGTGCCTATCTCTGTTTCTTAGCCTTAGGCCACGCATCAGCGAATGAAGTGAGGGCTACAGCAGGGGGCTGGTCCACTGGTAGCACCACATGTTTAACTTCCCCACTCCCTTCTCATTTTCCGAGCGCCAGAAGAGAAAAGCAGTGAGTACCATTTTTACAGTCTTTGGTATGACTCGGCCGTGGCTCAAACCACCGACCTTCCAATTCTGAGGCAGACACTCTAACCACTGGGCCATCACACCGGTAATTATATATAGCTAAAATATAATTCAGTTTAAGTCCCCCAACTATCACTTTTACTAAGGGCCCTATCCTGCTCTGTTACACCAATAAATGGGACTGAAAATGGAAGTAACAGCTGAATTTTCTTGAGAGTTTGTCTACATCAATTATGTTGTCAAAGTTGGGTCCTCCACTACATTTTTATTTATCAATTTATCCTCTTATGTAGTTTGAATGTTAAAATCAGTAATAATAATATTGTTGCATTAGGTGTTTAGATCCACTTATTGAATCTGTTGTTGTCCTGAACTCACTAGATCTCAGAACATTGAAATTATGTACACTTAATTGCAATTCAAAATGGCCACCAGTTAATATTAAAGTAAAACTATAGTTAACATTGAAAATACAATAAATAAAGGATGGAGAAAGATATTTAGTTGAAATTAGATTTTGTTGTTAGCACCTGTACTGTGTACAATTATCCAAAGAATTAGAATTAGTTCTACCTAGAGTGTGCTCAAAGCATACAAATGAAGTGACAAAACAACAGCAACTACCAAACTCTACATTTATACTGTTATGATGTTATCATCACCCTCTAAACTCTCCAAATTGATTATTATGCAAAAAACATAAGAAATAGAAAAAGCACTAGTCCTTGATATATTTTCAAGTTATGCTGTGTTCCCAGGGCAAGGTTGTTGAAGTCTAGTTTCCATGAGACTAAACATGATTCTGTATTTCCATGACCAATACTGACTACTCTTAGAAGCCTGAATTTTGAAGGCCTCAGCTATCACTAAATTAATAATCCTAGGGCCATAAACTGTTAGGGTTTTATAGAGGTTATAGTCAAAGCATATAAAAAGCTTCAGAATGCAGAAAGCATAACCTCTAGATAAAACATCATTTGTATATAATAAGAGCATATTCATAAAATTATGTTTAATTGATCAGAGTAGCCAATTGAATTAAACATGTAGCAACATGAGCCACCAAATTATATATTAATGTTATGACATAATGATCACATTCTCAACAGGAATGAGTTGGTAGTATATTTGTATTTCCTGCTTTGCTTCTTGTGTGATATATCAAGAATCATTTTTTGCAGTGAAAATGGACGCCTCCTTAGACAGATTGGAGATGACCTAGACTCTAACCAGGAATTGAACAATATGATTTCAAGCATCAAAGTCACTGCTGATAATGTTATGGAAATTTTTGGTAGCTTAATAACAGAAACTTTCAGAGATGGTACAATTAACTGGGGAAGAATTGTTACACTGATGTTTGTTGGCTATAAGCTGGCTGTTAAGGTTTTGTTTGAAGGAGATGTATTGAAAATGATAATCAAAGGAGTTGTGGAGTATATTGGTAAAAAATTGGTGCATTGGATAGTGAATTGTGGGGGCTGGGTAAGTGTTGTTTTTGATTCGAAAATAAAGTGGTAACTGCATGTAAAATCAAGAAACATAACTATAGCTAACTTGAACAGAATGCAGTGTGAATCAACTTCTAAAAAAGTGGATATCAATAAGTAAAGCAACAAATCAGAAGAAATTTTAAGTTGTTGTGGAAATAGATCAATCATGCTGAGCTAAAAGTCATGTAAGTCTTTGTGAAGAGCAACTTGTCAATAAATATGAATTTTATTCAACTGTAGTGTATGGTCACCAAAGACTCACAGGACAGTTTTTCAACACTTAATTTTTTTAAATTTCAAAATACTTTTTCTTGTTCTGCTTTTACATTTGTATTTCTAACAACAAAAATTTTTGGGTGGAAATTTTTCAAATTGATTTTTTGGAATGTTTTTTTGAAAATGATAGACAAAATGATTAAAATTTTTTATTTTGTTAATGTGTCCTAAAACTGCCAAAACCTCTTACCTAACCTGAAACTGCCAAAACCCCATTTCTGACTAGTGCTGTTGGAACATTACTCTAGTCTAGGAGAACCGATAATGAATTATGATATGTTTGTTACACGAGCAGACCAGCACAGGACACTACTTTTCAAACTCACACAACCCTCTGATTCAGGCTGTTCTCAAAGAGGACATAGAGTCTAAATTGCAGTAAATCATACTGACAAGTAGGTTTGCTGTTACAACGAAGACTCTTCTCTAAACAAGTCAAAAGTCTTAGCACCCTTCCGGGTTCCTGTCTGACAAACCAGCTGAAAATATCTGTAAACCAAAGCTGCACTGAACACAAACTGATAGAAAACTGGAGGTATATCAGTTGCCCTAGACTAGAGTAATGTTCCGACAGCCCTAGCTAGAAATGAGGTTTTGGCAGTTTTAAGACACGTGGAAAAAATAGAAAAATTTTTATCATTTGTTTTATTGTTTTCAAAAAATGTTTTAAAAAACTGATTTGAAACATTACTAGCTGAAAAATTTTTGTTGATAAAAAATAAAAATGTAAAAGCAAAAAGAGAAACAGCATTTTGAAATTAAAAAAATTTAAGTGTTGAACAATTTTCCAGTGGCAGTCTTTGGCCATCATAGTAGTTTCCATTACATGGAATTGCCCTTCAAAATTTTACTAGTTCCATCCTCAGTACAGTTAGAAGAACAAATTGCCATAGATCACCAATACTTTGTTGGCTGAATACTAAGAGATTGCAAAACATACAAAAAACATGGGTAGAAATGTAAAATGAGGCATATAAGGAAGCAACCAGAAAGGGCATAATCAATCAAGCTTAATAAGGAAAAATAAATAAATACCAAACAGGTAAAAATCTTAACTTTAGGGAAATTAAAAATGGGACAGTATGTATGCAAAAGTCTTTTGTTTTGCTTTGTTAGCTTCACATAAATTCACTTGTCTTAACCTTACTCAGTCCGATAATACATGTTCTCTCAATTTTTTAGGATGCCTGTAGAAGCTATTTTGGATCTACTTCTGCACAGTTGATGGGAGTTTTCCTTGCTGGTTGTGCAGTCACTGCACTTGTGTTCTGGTTGAAGGGCAAATAATAGAGTGATCAACTTCATATTGCCCTCTACATTTTGTGCATCAGTTATGCTTTTTGAGTTGTTGACACTTGACAGTTTAAGTTTAGATGTAAACTAGTTATGTGTTTGGCATGAGTCCCTCTTTTAAATGAAATATTTTTAAAGCTTTCATGGATTTAAAACAGCTACTTCCTTAAACATATTTGATAATTGTAACTTTGGAGGTGAATGAAATGTTTATGTAGACATTATTGATCAAGATGATATCACAAAGAGCATTCCTAGAGATGGTAAGCATGGAATGAATTATAGGGTATTTCAATACAGAGGTATGGTTTGGGTCTCACCAAGTTATTGTAAAATTTTGCATAGGGGGGTTTTGCTACCCAAAGTTACCCAATCCGCTATTATAAGTGATCTTTGATTTGATGGAAACGGGACAAACTTAGGGGCAAATGCCCCCTAATTCTCAAAATTTCCCCCTAGTAAATGGGGTTTTTCCCCTAGAAATTGTCCCTTTTTCCAAAAGCCTTACATTAGAACTGAAGAAATTGCTTTTGAATAAATATATCGTAGCTCAAATTGTCTGTAAGTCATAAATATGAAATATGGGAATGTCTTCCAAGCCATCTTGAAGGATAACTGTTGTAAAAACCAGATGCAGCAGAGTTTTAGGTCCTTACCGCTAATGGTATGCATGATATTGGGAGATGCATTTAAGCCAAATTATAAAGTACTGAATCAAAAATCTTATAGCAACCAGAGACATTAAACTACGTACTACTAGAGCTTATAAATGGGATCTTTCACCAAAAAGTGCACCCAGTCCTCAAATTGGTTCTTTAATTTTTGAACTTGCATGCTCCCTTTCTAAGGATTTGCCCCCTACTAAATGTTTCTTTAAAAAAGGCAATGTGGACCAGTGTTGTACAGATAGGTTAAGCATTGTAGCTGGTCAGACCAAACAGATTATTTGGTCTGTCAAGATTTGAAGATGTAAGATGTTCAACATGCAAAGATTACACAAAAATATCATTCAGCATAAGTAAAGAAAATGTTTTTTTGGGTGTTTAGTGTGTTCCTAGCTTTGCATAATAATGAAAATTTGCCATTTGCATCACAGTGTAGGAAATCCCTGTAGAATTTCACTAGTTGCTGACAGATAGTAAATTTTGTAGGGAGTATTATTGCACCACCTGTTTCCCCATTAGCAATGCTCCTGAAGACAATGTTCAAGACTTGGTGTAGATATATTTAATTTGCAGACAAAATACAATTATCAATAGAGATGAAAATGTTTTCATAAATTTGTTGTTTCATTTTTGCTATTTTAAGTAGAATATGCCCTTTAAGTAGAATCACCAGTGGATAGCCAGATGAAAATTAGATATTGTTTTGGACTGCTGTGCATCAGTGATATGAGGGGGCTAGTACCACAGTGGGCCAATCCTTGAGTAGTGCAAATTGTAAAAAAGAAAGGCAAGTTAAAATTTGAAAAAGTTACTGTAGGGTATTTGTTCTTGAACTAATCTTCTATACAACATCTTTATAAGGATACCACAGATACCATAGTGTTTCAAGCAGAAAAGAATGTTTGACCTCTAAAAGTAGAATATGGAATGGCCCACTTTTGGCACAGATCCGTATATCTGCTCATGGCTTTACATACATCTGGCTGCTTGATGTACTTATTTTCTCATGTAAACAATGCAAGTTCTGCTGCATCCTATGCCTCTACTTTTCTCAACACACAATGGCATATTTCTTCTTTGATAGTTGGTTATATAAAGCATAAATTAAGCCAACCAAAAGAATCCTACTCATAATACACCCTTAAGTACCAAGCAACTTTTGATATAAATAGGAATTTTATTTATCTGAATTTTATATATTTTAAAATGTGTATACTGAAATATATAGAATATACAGAATTAATGTTGTTTGGTATTGGATATTATAATTCCTTTTTCATTTCCAATTTACTTTCTTTATTTTTCATACTTCTCAGTTCATATTCCTGAAGTATGCCTTTTTATTATTGAAACTGAGTAATAGGCAATTCTCTGTAAGTCTGTGTATTCATTTGAGACTAGTGAGTATATGAATTATTGTAGGCAGATTAATCTGTAAACTTGATATGCTAGTAAATTTACATGCTACTCTTGAGCCCAGAATAATAGGGGTGGCTGAAATATTTGGGGTCAGTCAGAAATTTGCTGATGAAAAATACTAGGGGTAGTTAGAAAAGGTGGGATGGGTGGCATCTTTGCACAAAATAGATAAACAGGTAGGGTTGAATTCTTTCCTCAACTGTTCAAAACTTGACGAGCTCCCCTTTTGTAAGAGTAACTTAAATGGACATTCTTATTTTGCCAAATCCCAATGTGATTTATCATATGGTAAACTTGTTCTCGTAGCATTTGTTTCTAGCATTGCAGAATGGATTATCTATGTCTAATGAAAAGAGTGCATGGGAAATCTTTCAACTTTGAATAAAAGGGGTAGCTGGAATAAACATGTCTTAGGTAGAATTTTTCTTCAAAATTAATAAGTGACCTGGGATGATTACTCCATACTCAAAAGTAGTTATTAACATGATAAATCTGCATCCTAGTAAATTATTTAACAAGGGTGTAGGAAGAAATTGAAGTTGGGAGGATCCCTTAGAAGCAAGAAAGGGTATTTGTTGTAACTGAAAAGAGCCATTTTTCATACCAATTTGTGAAAATTGGGGACATATATCCACTGCCCCCCCCAAATTCCTACATTCCAGTTATGAGCTATCACCTAATACCAATGTATCTTTTGGGAAGTCACCAAATTACTTGTCAGGGCTGATATATGATGCATTATATTGTCTGCACATTTAAGATGAATTTTCCTGAACCATCATGAAGAAAGAGCTAAGTAAGCATGAGTCATGTATTGAAGGCACTGCCAAATTATTATGTGGGATACTTTTTGTAGCTTTTGTAACTTCTTTGCTGTGTGATCAAACCATTTAAAAATATTTTCATTCATAAAATGTGCTTCATTTACTTATGTCATTTAGTTTTTGCTGATAGTACTATTGTCATAAGAATAAAAAATAAATTGCATGTTATGTCATTGAAGTATGGTAACAGAATCAATGCATTGAGCTTATTGCTTTCATCTCTACAAACAACAATGCTAATCCCTGCTATGGAAGGTTTGCACAGTGCCTGGAAAATTGTTGTGAAAGTCATGGAAAACCTGGAATAGTAATCTTTTTCGTAGTTATTAGGAAGTCAAGGCAAGTCAGGGAATTCTGACAAACATGCTTTAGTTGATATTTCCTGAAGTAAACCACTCTGAAGTCTATGTTAGTCTTTGGATTCATTCCAAATTGTTCTTTATAACATGCTGGCAATTCAGTCAATGTAATACCTCAAAGATTTCATCTACCACATTTTGGGCATTTGTCTTTGAAGATAGTTTCAGGACCATAAATGGTCAGGACAAATCAACTAATTTTATAGTATACTCCTAAAAACTGAAACTCTCAAGAGGTATCCAAAGTCACTCGAAGTTAGCAGAAGTTCTTGTAAAGTAGAACACTTGATAACTGGGACTTGTTAAGGCCTGCCAGAAGCACATCATGGCAAGGGCTTCTGTGGGCACCATGTCATGCCCTTTTGATGATCACACCCTTTATTGGCCACAACAATGACAATAGGTTTTAGGCAATGTTAGGTCTGAATATCAAAGGTGTTTTAGAAAAGTTGCTGAACTGGTGTCACAATAAAAGGTGACCATACTGTGAGAAAATTATTTTAAGCCATGTAAACACTGTTGAATTTGGAAGCACCTGGAGTCAAATAAACACTGTAAGACAACCTTTGCCAAATTCAAAAGTGTTGTAATACTCTAATGGCAGGAGTGAAATCTAAAAAATTCCCTGATCTAAATTTCTTGAAGAAGTCATGTAATGAATAGTGCATTCTTGCCCCCCCTTCCACAGGGCAGGAGAGGTGAATGCCAACACTCCTCCCATTATGGCACCCCTGGACTTGATGACAAGATTTTGTTGTATTCTCATAACTTCTCGGGTACATGCACACCTTGGGATGCCAATTCATAATTTTTAAATAGGTATCTGTCTGTCAGAAGTATTCTCACTTCCCTTTACATATTATGCTTTATGAGATCATTAAGCTTTTGTTATAAGGAATAAAATTTTAAAGGAACAGTTATAGAACATTTTGGTCTCAGTCCCATTTGAGCAGGACAAAGGTGCAGGTGGGACCTGGACATTGGTCGTGCTAGCAGAAGTTTCAGCTATATGGGTCCTAGTTTGAGACTGGAAAGTTTGTTTTCTAAGTCAAATTTACGTGCTTGGAACAAGCACACTTGCAGTGCTGTTACATATGTAATGGAATATTTGTCAAGTATATTTTAAAAAGTTTATGGGCTTGATTGGCCACTGCATATATGGTAAATTCCTTGTGTGTGGAAGATCTTCAATGTGCAATACATATTTTCCAGTCTGGTCCTAGTTATCAAGTTTATACTGTAATGACAAGTTAAGGAAAAGTCAATTTGAATTAAAGAATCTTATACAAGCCATGCTATGGTCTTTCTAATAAAGAAACTGTCATGGAAACGAGAAATCAAGCAATGTGTCTGGTGAAAGAAAAATGGTTATATAGAATAAATGACATTATAAATATTTTAACAAAACACCATTTGCTTCCTTCTTCCTCTGTTATCAAAATAAAATCTATTTGTGTACTCTCTTTTTTCTGGTTTATGTTTGTTTTTTGGCTTCTTAGGACCAAATTCATCTTTAACATCTGTCAAACTTCTACCTTCATCAAGACCTTTAATAACATTGCGTAGATATTGTCTGATTTCCATACCTTTCCGGGATCGCATAGCATTTGGGTGAGTGTTCAAAATGTAACGATCAAATCCGCCAATATTATCAATGCACTTCAATGCATGAGTAGTCACTTTTAATGTGAATTTCTCATCCAGGATTCTACTGTAAAGAGTTGCCTCTTGAACATTTGGTCTCCACAACCGATTGACTCTAAAACCAAAAAATAAATTGCCTACACTACCCTAATTTCATAATAAAAGATAATGAGAACAATTGTTTACAAGGATCAAAAAAGCAAGTATGTTAGTTTCAAATGGACCCTGAGAAAAGAAAGGTTCATTTATTAAACAGCTTATTCTCACTACTCACTGACAACATTTTTTAAATACTATATTAACAACAACAATGGCAATTCATGACTCAAAGATTAAAGATCAAAGGTGAAGTTGTGAGAGTAGAGCCATTTTAGTCAACTTAAAATATTTTGGCAATATATGTGCCCAACTACTTAATTATAATACATAGAGGAGGTTTACCCAAAAACTTAGTGTCATTACCTTATGCAACTCCTAAACCATGAAAGTTGAATAGGTGATGATTCTAGCCTATTTTGGCTGCGCATTCTAGCCTGTATTCATTAAAGGAATACCTAGCTGCACATGCTTGCTTGCAATTTGCATTTTCTAATTTGCTATGAAGTTCAAATTAACCAACTACACCAAGCTCTATCACAATGTCACTTACTTTTTACCAGACCAAGTCTTGTAATGACCAAATATAATTCCTTTGCCATGCCAGAGGCCATCATGCGCCTCCGGTGGGTAATAAAGGCCTTTTGTCTTCATAGGTATTCTCTTCTCTCTATCAAAGCCTTCTAGTGAACCTTTCGGATAAAAGAACCCTTTGCGCTTTACAACGCCTCCTCTTTCATCTCTCAATATACCCTCTGGCTCTGGTGGGTAGTACCACCCTCTATAATAGCCGCGGAATTTTGCAAGGCGTTGGAATATTCTGCCGAGAGACACCATCTTTGCAGAAGTTTGGCCAGCGCGAGGCGCGTGTTGATGTAGAGGCTGCTAAAGAGACTTGCTGCTGTTGGCAACAAATATGGTGGACGTACATAACTCGTCAAAAGGACAGTCAGTAACAGATTTCATTATAGCAGTTTAGTGCAGTGTGTCCTCAAACAAGAATCTACATTTGCAGTAGCCAAGGAGGTTTATTGAGAATGAAATTTTCAGTTATTAGTGATGTAAATTGATTTTTGCCAGCCTTTCTTTGGAAAAATTGTCCAACGCATTTCATACGTCTGTACGTCGGGCACAGTCTTTTAGAGAAATGAATAGGTTTAATTTAGCAAGCAACAATGAATCTTTAAAGATCAAGAAAGAGCTGGAAGCATTGATGAAAGGATCAAAAGAGGAATATCATAATGCGAGCACATCAGAAAGAGAAGCGTTTCACGCTGATATGGGCCTGCATCCCAAATTAGTCCCTGAAAATATAGTGCTTAAAGGAAAAGAAGTACTTGAAGTATCTGGTAGTCAGAGAAGAGGATCTGTTGCTAGGACTAGAGCAGAGCTACCAAGACCTTTTGATGCACCGTTCTCCTTTTATCAAAATAAGAACGATATCCTAGGACTTCTGGAAGACAGCGATGAATTCCTTGAAAGGGGAGCAGATTCATTATTTATGACTATGAAGGGAGAATCCGTTTTCAAGGCAGAAAAGAAAGATCCTAGATCATACAGATTACGTGAAGGAAACAGTGAAGTAAGCCAATTACAAGCTTTGATTTTATTATGCGATTTTATTGTTAGATGTCAAATGTTTGCTTGTAGAGATATAGTAGACAGAAAGTTAAGTCTTCATGAGTTACATTTGTGGTGTTGTGTTTCTTAAGTTTCTGCAAGGATCTTTTCATGCCTCATGCATATTAATCAACTCCCATTTATCATGCAGTATGAATAGCCCATACTGGTAAGTATAGCAGTTGCACCCATAAGATATTCATTTTGGAGCATAGATTCATGCAGAGAAGGCAAGTGTGTATGCGTATGGGTGTGTTCATTGTTTCCCATTTTTCATTGCAATAGGTGGGATGCAGATTTCTGTGTGCATGCATGACCAAAACTGCATGGTTTGCTTGCACATGAGAGATCTTGTCAAAAACTGCCATAATTTCCAATATGGTAATTGTCCTTGGAAAACACTAACTGGCTAATCCAAATGTAAAGCTGCAGTAACTGAAATTCCAATCAGAAGTTCAAATTTATTCTCTATTACAAATTTGCTAAATATAACACACTTGTAGTATTATTGCACTTTTGAATCTCTACTAGGTTTTCCAAGACATTGGTGAGCTTATTGCCCAGTATTTCTCTTCTGAGTCAGTAAATGATACAAAGCCAGCAATCATTGCATCATCTAATACAACAAAAAGTATGCAATTTGCCACAAGAAAGCCAAAACCTAAAAAGTATGAGCCCCCAAAGAAGCTAATCCCAAAGAGAAAAGCCACAAAGCCAACCAGGTTAGTGTAGAGAACTGGTTTTCAACCAGGGTTCTGCCATTACAGTCCATGGTTTCTGCCAAAGGTTGCACAATTGCTATGATTGACAGTCATGTGCAGATATATTGAAATGCATGGTTTTTTATAAGAGGCAAACTTCTGGCTGCAGCATGGATGTCTCTTAATATTTTACCAAATAGAGTCTTCAACTTTTCTTAAATTTTTAAGACTTCAGTAACAATAGCAACCCAAATTAAGGCAATTGTAATGCAAGAAAAGATACCTAGATTTTTTGAGGCATGTAATGGATGTCATATCTATGTTCTTGTTAGTTTGATAAAAAATTTACTAGTAAAAGTAGTTCTTTCAACTTATAGTTGAATCTCAACCTGCTTGCATGTCTTAAATGTGTCTTAATTCTTCCATAAAGTCAACCGTATGTTCATTGTAGACTTGTTTTTGTAAAAAACAACTATTTATTCAGTATACATCTGTTACTGTCAGATGACATACAATGTTGATTACATTTAATATGACTCTTTACAAATTGTTTAGCTTAATGAATAATTTGTTGTTTATTGCTTTCATTCTATGCTCATCAAGGCTATGTCTATTCTTTGCATTGCTCTGTAGAAAACTAGAATCTGGTGGTAGTGCTAAAAGATCAGATGGAGGTGCAAGTGACTCACCATTATCACCACTCAATTTCTCTGTAGAGAAGAATTTAACTTTTGATAAACTGGATGAGGAATTTTATGACATTTTAAAGCATCAGTTAAAATTGGATATTAAAGATGGCATGAGTTTGAGTCCTACAATGGAGAAGGATGAAGAGAATCTTGATGAGCTTAGCAATCAACCAATTGAAGAGAAGAAAACAACAGAGAATAAAACTGAAAGAGGAGAGCTTGTGGAGGAAGCAACTGAAGAGGAGAAACAGCTGGGAAAAAGCCAAGAAATATTGGCAGAAGATCAAGTAAATCCAGAAAATTCCACTGGCATTGAGTGTCAAAGTAAGGATCTCATGCTAGGCTTGTGTATTGTTGCATTTGAAATAAGATATATTATAGAAGAGATAGCCAGGGTGCATAATTCTGCACAATCAGTGAGCACCACTCGCAGGCGTAGAATCCCAAACATAGCATTTTTGCAGTCACTTTCCATCCAAATCTGGATATGGCCATCTATTAACATATATATTTGCATTTTAGCCTACATCAAGTATAAGCCAACCCCATAAAACTGCTTTGAAATGGGCAGTTTTTGCATAAACCTGCATATAGGCCAACCATCAACTTGTTTAATTTACTCCTTACCCAATCAGCAAAATTGGTCCCCAAATGTCACAGTGTAGTCACAGGTACATATCTTTGACTAAAAAGTACCTAAGGGATGTATATTTTACATGCTATTTGTTGACCAAAATCACCAAGAAAATTGATGACATTTTGATCACTTTTACACTACATATACGTATTATTGACTGTTAGCCACATGACCCTTGTCCCCCCTCCCATGCACTGCCTACCAATTAGCTGCATTTGATTTCTCTCTTCAACTGTCTTTGTTTGAGCATGTTATTTCTAAGAAATCAAACTGTGTACCAATTATGCTGGCTTCACCACTAGCTCTAACTTGGTTATGGCTCACCAATGGTGACACACCACCAAATAGAGAGTCAGATAGTGATGAAAATTTGTGGCTGGAGAATTGGCATTATTGCCTGTACTTATGTTCATTTTGTTTCATGTGCATATAGGCCGACCCCCTGATCTCAGTTTTGTATTTTATAGTTCTAAATTCAGCTTATATGAAGATTGAGGGGCCATTCAAAAGCTTTGGTACTGAGGAAATTATCTTCCATCCCCTTATTCAGTATTAGTGATGACTGGTCCCTTACCACTCAACTTTTCCCTGTTTCTCCATCAGACATGGTTATTTTATTCTTATATACTGTATATGGTCTTAGAGCTGTTTAGATTTTTACCAACAGGTGAAGAGATCTCTGTTGAGAGTAAACAGCCTGTTGATGCTGGATTGCACATGGAGAAAAGAGATGAAAGATCAGGAGCTGAGAGACAACTTGCCACAAAAGCACGGAATGATGCTCTTGGTACTCAAAGAGCACCAGTGATAGTTGAAGATAAACCAGAAATGGATAATGAAAATCTCTTCACAGACAAAGAAGAAGCACTTAAGGTTTGTTCTTCTTTCATATTTATTTGTTTTCTGGTGGTTCAGTTAAAAGGATAGCACTTTTCTAGATAAAAGAATAGTTCTAAGGAGGACTATATCTAATTGAGAATTTTGCTCCTCAAATTTACTTTTTATCAGCAACTAGGGCTATATGTTACCTGGTGATGAAAGTTGCCTGAAAGGATAGACAATCACAATTTAAAATATTATTCATGATGGCTTGAGCACTTGCAGAAGTTAGAATTTACAAACACACTCAATGCCCTTTAATTTGAAGAAGGTAGATAGCTGTCAACATTTAAGAATATTATGGCAAATTTTATGGCATGGCTTAATGCTTACTCACTGTTCACCCAGAAGTGATTGGGTAACAATGAAAGCATTGGAAGTTTACTACTAGGAGGAAAAGAACTGGCCATCATATCTTTCTTCTGATAGTGCAGAATAACTATTCTCTTGTAAAGATGCTTTGTTTGCACACAAAAATGTATTTACAGGGTCTTATCTTTGCATTTACCCTTCTACTTTAACTATAAGAGTGTAGATTAAAAGCAGATTCATGCACAACTTTACACTTACAGTGATGAGTTTTGTATTTTGTATGCTTCAGTTTCATTGTGCAGATTCCGCTACTCCTGACCCTCACCCCACCTTGCAAAATCATAGAGCAATGAGGATGGCAATAACATTTAGAACATGATTGACAGATAGGATTATGAAAACAAGATGGCTTGGGCTGGCAGAAAAAATATTTGTTGTTAGAAAAGGTTTTTACAAAGAAATACTCCTTAACTGCTGTTAATAGGATGAACTCCCATACAGGGTTGCTGAGGCAGGCAAGGGTGGATCGTACTGAAAATAAAAGTTGCGAAGCATATTGTAACTATAATGGTGTTATTACAGGGCTCATACGGTCAGGAAAAATCAGGAGAGAAAGTATGCTTTTAAGGGTAGTCAGGAAAAGTCAGGAAAAGTCATGAAAAGTCAGGAAATTTTGTTGAAACTTGAAGAAAGTCAGGAAAAAGTCAGGAAATTTTATCAGTTAAGTGAATTCTGTGGCGATCAATTGTAGAGTTATATCAATGTCAAATTTCATTTATCGAGTTTGAAATGCAAACATGCAATTTGGAATGTGATCACGCAATCTGTAATTCGAAAATGTCAATCAAAACAGCAGATTTGGAAGATTTATTGTGGAATAAAGGTCAATTTAAATGGACTGAAACTGTAATTAAATGCGACGTCTAAAACCAAGTCGCAGTATGGTCGAATGTTTGACTGATCCAGTCGATTAATCGACTGAAAGTCACCTGAAATAAAACATTGGCTTTATACATCGCACAATAGATGCCTTAAATGCATACTTGGTTAAATTTTCTTCTTAAAAATTGTACTCGATGTGAGAACTATTCTACGTATAATATATTGGAGATATGCTACTTTGTACATGTTAAAGGATCTGATCAGGAAAAAGGCTGCAAATCCCATAATATAGTTGCAAAGCTACAGTAGTAAGAACACAACAAATCTATAGGAAACCATTTATGTTAATTTAGATTTCTTATGATAAATCATATCATATTTTAGATTATATCTACACCATTGTAGATATTTGTTTTTTGTAAATTGTTGTCGTAAGTTAGCAATTGCAGCTATAGTTGTAGCTAACGTTAAGTGAAAAAATAAATAGTAAGCGATAAGCGCGACAGTACGAAGCCAGTAAGAAAAAGCATGCGTCTATAGAGAATATGCAAATGAGTGGTATGCAGTAGAGCAGTAGTGACTAATTACTTGGAAGTGAACGAATCATTGTGATCAACTACAGACACATACAGTTATTGTGAAGGATATACAGATTCGTAGGTTCAACATCTGAAACCAAATAATCAGGTTTAAGCAAGGTCTTAAATTTGTGCTGTCTCAGGTGAGTGCTTCATTAAATAGTGATAATAACGAATTTTGAATATCGGATGACTTTCTGATTAGGACTGGTTTCCATATATTTGTTTCATTTCACTTAAATTAAATTTCAGAAACATGCCGAAACAGACATTCTTCTCTGATAAATGGCTTGAAGATGCTGAATTTAAGGATTGGATCAAGAAGGTTG
>WIPJ01067534.1:92363-111752 GCA_018155075.1 Cassiopea andromeda | reverse complement strand
TTCGAGCAACCAATCAGACATCAGGAAATTTTTCCACCTCGACATTTTCTCCATATCGGAGATTTGGCTTTACAGAGTTTCACTTAGTCTTTGCATGTAGGATGCAAGGTGTTTTCAGAGCTTAAGCTGATGGTGTAATTGTGACTATTTGGTAGTCATTAAAGTTATATGAAACATTGAGGATTTTTGGCTTGTCAAGCTTATGATATTTGTTTTCTTGTTTGAGAAAGGAAGTAACGAGAGATCTAGCTTTTCTTACCCAAATTAACAAAAGATATTCAACTACTTGTTTTTAAAAGATGGGTCAGTGGCATCATTTTTAACATCTGCTGGTCAGGAAAAATATTTATATATTTCTGATCTGTAGTCAGGAAAAACACATTCATTTTCAGGAAAAAAGTCAGGAAAAGTCAGGATAAAATATTTGGCAAGATGCGTATGAACCCTGTATTAAGTGCTTCAGCTTTATGTTTTCCCAGATTCTTCTATTTCTCTTGACAGGCCTGATATCGTCAATGTTATGAATCAATTTCTACATTATTATTCGACATAAATATAAGCAGCGTATTATCCTTGTATTGAATTTTATTCTAATGGTACTTTTCTCTTATGAAATGATAGGTTTCTCGTTTCTAGGCTTTGTCACTACCGATCGAAATATCAAATGAAGATATTATCAGTGTTATTGGAGAAAAGTCATCTTCAGTGAAACAGAACAGCATTACGGAAAAACGTACTGTCATTGTATCGAAGGATGGACATCATTACATTGCAGGGCAGAGGAGAAAATCTTTTCTTACTTCATGGATGAATTCCAAAAAGGTTTGTAATTTTCATAGTGTCGAATCAGTTTATGCTGCAATGAGAAATACTTTGGATGGAGCTACTGTCTCTACTCGAAATTTTCTACCCTTTCGATGCACCATTGTTGCACTATTAACGACTTTTTTCTAAGAAATGTTCCATCATGTCAGTCCTCATCTGTTCAAATTGATAAAGACCGAAATGTCGAAACGTTTTTAGAAAAAAATCCTTTCTTGCCGCACCAACTAAGTTATCTTTAGAGTATTTTGTGTTCGTTTCAAGTTGTTTGAATTTGAAATTGAGTAAGACCGCTTTGGTTTTAGCTCAATTATTTTCTGTTGTTTCAGGTGCGCAGTACAGGGGGACAAACACAGCCAGCAATTCATCACTTCTGCACTTCTACTCCTGCAATTCAGTTACCCGGTTATCAGAAAGGTATCTCCAGGCGTCAGCATTCACCGGATAGATTCAGAGTTTTCAAGCCTACTGCTAGTATGAAGGTATCATCATTTCCCTCGAATAATTTACTTCTGATCTCATCTATACGCTTATTCATAAGGAATCACTTTATAAAGAACCTACATGTATACATACGGTTGAAATATTTAAGAAACTTATGCTACTAACTGTAAAAGCCTAAGGAACTTTGCAATTTGAAACTGTTTATAGCTGCAAATAATCAAGACATAGGAAGCCGGTTTCATTCATTTACAGCCAAGACTCATAAAGATACGTTATTAAAGCTTTTTTCCTAACTTATTAGTGTATCTAGTCTTGAGTTCTAGTCAAAATTGAAGGTAATATTTAGAATGTTGATGTTTCCTTGTGTCTCTATCATTTTTGTGTGTACTATAAGGAAATTTTGGAAGCAGAATTGATAAAAAGAGGTCCAAAAATAGGAACTTTTAGAACTAGGCCTTGAGCTAGGTTCCTTATAAAAAAGGCGTGTATTCCAGAGTATTCTAGTGATTTGTGGCCTACATGATTTGTTGACATCAGTATTTGAATGCAGAGCATCTCTTCTTCTCTCCTACCTATTTTTCTTTCATTTAGCTTCCTGCTACATTTTCTTATGTTAATTGTCTTTTTGTCTTGCAGAGTTTTCTTTCGAATTTGCTTCTCAACTTCTTATTCTGTATTGAAGTATTTGCTTTCACGTCTTCTTACTTTGGATTTATTGTTCCAGATGTCGCTTGAAACACAAGGGGATTCTTTGCCACGCCCTACACAAGATTTCAGCAAAGAAAACCAACCGCATATCCTTGCAATGATTGACAAGCGAGAGACAACGTCCGAAAATGAAAAGAGACTTACCGAATTAGCATCAAAAATACTAGAAGATGCATTGAAGCAGCCCGATAAGTCTACAAGTGAAAAAACTTTCATGAAGCTTCAAAACATTGTCGACGAAATAGTCAGTATTTTTTCCACTTTCTTACTAGGCATCGTGCTACTTTTGCAATGTCACGTGATAAAAACCATGAGTTAGAGTTTTTCCTTTAATTCCGAAATTTGGCTGGCATGATTATTTGTATCCTGACAGTTTCATTTCATGACCTGACTTTCAAAATCGTTTAAACGAAGAAATAAACATTTGAACAGTGTTTTATTATGATCATCTGATACAATGTCTCTCACTCTTCATCACAGTGGTTACTTTTTTGCTGTATTTGCGCTGTTATTAGAGAAGGCACAAAATTTTACATGGTAATCGAAAAAGACTCTCTAAGGTTAATTAACTTTTTCCCCATGAACTCATTCAAATGTTGTTACTTTGTGTTGTATTTTTCTTTGCTTTGCTCTAATTTTTATCTTTCTCTTGAAGTTTGATGAGAACGATGAGACTGCCCTTCAAGTTGGTGGGCAAAAAGCTGCCCTTAATCATAATGACACCAGGTTGAGCAGTTCTATTTTCCTAAATTTGAACTTGAACTAGTGTGTGTACTTGCAAATAGGCTTTAAATATGAAATGTCTGCTTATCATGTTGGTAGGAGATACATGCTATTCCAAAGTAAAGGGCGCGATTTTAGAATGCTTTCTAGGGCCCAGTACCCAGCTCCTATCCATTTCTCTTCATTGCAAAGTCTTTACGAGACATTTATAGCTTTCCTTATCTACCAACAATTATAAGAGTTTCCACTAGATAAATATAAGATATAATCAGGATCTGTTTATGATAACAATACGATTTATTCATTTTTTGATAAAATTTTGACTTTTAGATAATATGCTGACGTTTAGCTTTTCTCACCCATTCATGTAGATTGAATGAAAAACCTCGTCCATCTTGGTGTGTGCGTGGGTCAATGTTTCTTTGACTCTGCATTCTATGCAGCAAATATCGTAGATGTCATTGTCAAACGACCTTTTTCTGGTTAATTTGAACTAATGCAGCTTTTTCTTTAAGATTATACTGGGTGTTAGCTCCGCCAAAGTTTGACTTGCCACCAAACATCGTCAAAGAGCAGTTGATACCAAAGTATCAGGGAGTTTCTAATATGGAAGAAAACCTGGAAATTAACGACGAATTGCATGAAGAACTGGAAGAAGAATCCAGCTCAGAGGATGACGATGAACAAGAGGCTGCGGCAAAGTTCAGGGAAAGGTATTTGATTGAAGGCCCTTCTGAGTAGAGCAGGATGCTGATATATTTGCAACTAACGGCTTGTGATTGGCCTACCACTTTGTATAGCGCTGTAGCTATATTGGCAATATTTAATTGTATTTGTAATATAGACAAACTTGCAGGAAAGGTGAGGCAGCAAGATAGATATATTTTAAATATTTATGTATTGCAGCTTACACAAATTATTAATGCTGACGAAGTCTTTAGACGTTCATAATAGAAAAGTGGTTATCGAGTGTAGCTTTGTGTTTCTCCAATATCTATAGCTTGTTGTGTTTGGGAAACCAAAACTCATATCTTCACCTGTAATAAATTTGAATAACTTCAATATACTGACGCTATTTTTCTCTTACAGAATATTGGGAAGGGCGCATGGATCTGCACCCATCGAAAGGAGGAGGAGAAGAGAAAAGCAGAGAAGTAGTGTAGAAGTTCAAGATGAATGCGATGAAGATACAGAAGCCGTTGAAGAGATTGAAAGCCAATCAAAAGGTATATGAATACTTTCTGGATTAACTTTACATTTTCCGTTGACCTGATTATTTGTCCTTTAATTCATTGTTGCAGCAGAACCTAGGGGACGTTCTTTTAGTACGTACGCACGAAGAATAGGGGGGTCGACCAAAAGCATACTCCATGAATACAGGGGGGGGAAGAGATTTTTGATATATCCAAGTATGTAAGCAAAGAAAAAAGTCCCTATTTGCATTTATTCTGTAATATTTTCACATTCAAAGTACTCTTGCTTTCATTAGTTTTTCTATTAAGCATTTGCAATGATTATTTTCCTGTCTCTCAAATACTTTACCGTCTTTTCCTCCATGAAATTATTGATTGGATATTCAAAATCATATTTGCTAGAAATAGGGTGTCAGGTTCAGATTATTAAGAGTATACACGCAAAGGGGAGGCGCAAGCTTGCATTCACGCGCAATGGGGGAAGGGAGGTCAAATTTTCGCCATTTTACTCCCTAGATATCCTGGAAAACGTGGAAAATTGTACATTTATGAAAAGGTCTGATAAACTCTGGGAAATTCAGAAGGAGAGGTTGAAAAAGCACCCAAGTGAGGGAAAATTGGGGGAATAATTGTATGTTAGTGGAAGTCTTAATAGTGTAAATGCTAAAATGGCTACGAGGAGAGACACCTCCATCAAGATGTAATTTTCATTTTCGCTTCATACCACTGTCGTTTGTCACTCAGTCCACGCTTTTTATTGCATACTGTTGTAATGAAATAGTAAGACAGATATTTCCTTGCAGTAGAATGGGCGTGGCCTCCAAATGGTTGGAGCCATTATATGGTGTGACCTACCACAGTCCCCGGCCCCTGTTAATCATGGAATGTTAGGGAATCTACTTTTTCATTTCCTTTGACAATCATATAATATCCGAGATTACGTAGGGCATTTCCTCCATGACATAGAGCAGGGGTGTCCAAACTTTTTGCGACAGGGGCCAGATTTTCTATTGTAAAAGTGGTGGGGGCCAACCTTTTTTACATATAGCAACGATAATTTAAGAAAATTTTTGGAAGCCACTTTGTGTTTCACATTTGCTTTTTTTGTTTCAATTTCAACATCTTAAGAATGTTTTTGGTACATTTGAAAAAAGCATATCACATGCACTTGAATATTCACTTAACCTTTTTTCTTAAACAGAAGTAATTGTGCTCTTACGTGAGAATTCTGGTGGAAAACCACTGACCATGAATTCTAGCGGGTTGGGGGTTGTGTTGTGTAAAGTGCTGTTGGTCTCTAGTGGGTAAATGAAGAATGTTAATACTGCTAGCCAAATAACAGTATACGAGCGTTATATATTTCATGACTAGGCTGCGGGCCGGATAAAATTTGACCGAGGGCCGGATTTGGCCCGCGGGCCGGACTTTGGACATGCCTGACATAGAGTTACCCTTTTGGTTGAGTGAAAGTGATTTAATTTTTGCCCATAATGGCAAGAAGCATTAGTTTATTATATAGAGCTAAGTAAAGAGATATTCTTATGATTACTGATTCGATTTTAATATCTATTTAATATCTGGACAGTTGAAATTAAATTATTTAAAAAATTGCAGTCAAACAGTAAACTTCAGATGGGATGAATAAGCCATCTGAAAATGAGTAGCCGTAAATTCTTCAGGGACACCAACATACTATGCTAAGCAACGTATTATTGTATTTAGTAACCCGAGGGATGCAATCAATATCGGAAATGCGACAATTAATGGCAAAATTACGCGAAGACAAAATGAAAAAGGAAGAAGAACCAGAGGATACAGAAATTTCTGTATCTGAATTTTCTTTTGACCTTCCCAAAAGGTAAGGGCTTGTGTTTTTTTGTAGAATTGAAACACACTTAGGTCCATTGTTTAGAACATTTGGCGTACAAATTGTTGCAGAGTTTATTACATATTTTGATTATATATATAATATATATATAGGTTTTACATACTGAGTGAAAAAAAAATTTCAGAAGTACTTTGTGCGTTATTAGAGTATTTCATTTTCTTGCATTGTCAGGAGGACAGTCTCGCAGCCGTTATTAAAAGTTTCCGATTCCGTTGTACTTCGATTTGAGTCAGATTATGATACTGCAGCAGAAGAGGTATGCCTTTGGAGTGCTTTTTGTGTCTTGAAAGCTTTCTTTTGATGCCGTGGATATGCTATATTACTAACTTTGAAGTTCTGTCCATGCTTAGTTTAGAACATAGTTCCAAGCACATCCTTTAACTTAGTTCTAAACAGATTTTTTAAAGAGCAAATTTTTAAGGATTTAATAGTTCAAAAATCAAGAAAATTTTGAGGAGTTAAAGTACTGTCTGGTGTTAAATATACACCCTTTAAACACCCTTTATAGATGTTTTAAATAGGAATTAATTCATTCTCTAATTTGAAATTCAAATGTATCAAAAGTCTTTGAAATTTCCTTTAGTCAGTTCTAGTAGCAAGTAATGTAATGTCTCCAATCGATTTAAGATACTGGAGAAAGGGAGTCTGGGGGTGATGCCCCAGGAACATTTTTGGTACAGTGACTTTTGCTTTGGCTTTAAATTGATCTGAAAATATCATGTTTGTCGTCAGTGATAAAAACCTTAGAACATTTTATTGCATCTGTCATATAAAAGAGACATCTTTTAATTTGGCACAGAAGACAGCCCCAATATTTCATATTACTACTTACAATCACAATTTTAACCACGATTAAATTGGCCAAGAGCAGTTTCCTCAGTTCTAATGTAATGCTTGTGTCGAAAAGGGACATTTTCTGGAGGCAATAACTATTTACTGCGAAGGCAATAAAGAGGATAGTTTCTATGTTGAAAAAGACCCTGTTGCTAAATACAACCTAAAATTTTTCTACTCTTTCGTATTTTCTGTAGCGGTAGTTAGTAAGCTATTTAAAAAAATATTTATGTTTAGTTTGAGATGTACGTGTCAACTATGTTCATTTATAAAGTTTTATCAATTTATAGCTAGAGTATCAATCAAATAAGATATTGGAAATGAAGGAAAATATTTTGAAGAACATGAATAAAAGTGAAGATGATGTAAATGGAGAATGTCAATTATCAGAAGAAACAGAAACGGTAAGCATTGAATGAGTATTATGCCTTTGTAAATAAAGTATTTTTGTCAGATAAGATTTTAATAAGATTTAAAATAATAAATATAAGATGAGAAAATAGAATTTAAAGCCTGCGCTGCGTCATTCTGTGCAAATGCTACCCAGCACCTACTTCAAAGCCATGGCATGAAACATGTTGAAGCTTTGATCACAAATCTCTAGTGAATATCAGTGCTTTATGTATAAAGAATTCACATAGTTAAGTGTAATAATTGTTAAACTGTTTTCATTGATAAAAGGTAAAGGTTGGAATTTGTGAGAACAAATCTTAGTTCTTCCGTTTTTTTACTATTTGAGCTTAGAAATGATATTCACATTTCATATTTTTTCATGTTGTAAGATCGTGTGAAATTTTTCATTCCATTTTCCCTAGGGCATGAAAAATTTTGACAAAATTGAAATTGAATTCACTGAATCAGACGCTGCACGCGAAACAACTACCGGTAATATCATATTAGCTTTTTTTTCGCTTCAAAAAGAATATTATTTTTGAAGAATTTTCGTAAACAGTGTCGTTAGAGCAAAATTTATGCTGTTCCCAGCATTCACTTTGTATTATTTCAGATTGGAATATAGCTCTTCTCTGTTAGAACTATTGTCTTGATTAGTTATATCATAAAAATTCATTTTTGTTTAGGGAAAGTGTATTGATATTACCAATAAGCTCTTATTCATTCTTTTCAATTTTCATTAAGCTGGAATTTTTTCTTTTTTCAATTTTTATTAAGTTTGAACTTAAGCGCTTCTCTCTTTCTGCAAATTCCATGCAGTAGTCCCGAACTTTCTGAACTTCAAAGTGGCAAACTCCAGATTGCGCTTTTCTATGACGTATGACAAGTGCAGACGAAGACTTCTTTCTGTCGAGATAGCCAACAAAGTCAACCACTTGAAATTTGATCTAAAGAAGGAAAGCTAAATGGTGCCTCTTTTTGTTGTCGAACTTATTTTCAGACTTAAGCGCATTATCAAAGCGACCTTAAGCATGTTTTCAAAATTAGAGGTACTCGATGAAGCTTTGCAATTTTAAGGTTTTTATTTTGTCTTTAGACAGAATTTTTATCAGAGTTATTCAATTATAGATAGCATGAAATATCCACATGAAAATGCTTCAAGTCAAGGTACCAGAAGCAGTATAGCTCACCGTTCTAGACTAGATACGTGTAGCACTATCATGTCTAAACGACTTTCTTCAAAGCGAAGTAGGTATGTATTGACTAAAGCCTACCATTCAACGTTCGAATTAACACAGCTGATATTTGATGATTGAAATGAATGGATTACTATTCATTATAAACCAATATGAGCCAATTACTTACAAACAATACATTGTAGACAGTCCATAAGTCATGTATGGCTTCTCAGAAATCTGTCTGATATTTCGTCGTAGAATCCGACAGGGACATATGTTAACAGTCTTCTTTGTCATATAGAAATTCACGTTCTTTTATAAGAAAAAAGTTGATAAGAAAATGAGGCTCAAAGGACCAAAATCTTAAATGAATCTTTGGAAAATTACAAGACTGTTTTCAACATTAAGTGTTTTTGTTGGCCAAAACTCGATATTACGTCATTATAACGTTCAAAATGTTAAGGATGGAATTCAGATTCGAGTATACAAGATAAGTAAAGTAAATTTAGGCCATTTTAGCCAGTTTATTTCAGTAAAAGTTCAGAACATTTTAAGAAAATATCAGGCTCAATGTCGGGAACTTGAGACTTAAGGAACTTGAGACTTAGGCAAAATGATGGGTTCTTATATAAGAAACCCATCATTTTGCCTGAGTCGCAATTTTCTTAACTTTTGTTATATAGCAAACATGCAGGTGAATAGTGCAACATTTCGTAGCGTGTCTTATTAAAGAAAGTTATTTGTATGCTCTCTATAATCCAACACTCGAGAGCCATATGTGTTAAGTTAAAACCGTAATATGTTTTGTTGTCCTTCTTCGAAATTTTACCTCACTTATCCTTTTTGCTGTCATTTACTCTTTGACTGGAGTCATGGGCTGGCTTTCGATCTTTTTGTTTTTTCTGCAGTTTTCGAAAGTTGAAGCCTCGCTTGCCCAGAATATCGAGTCCAGATCCTGTGAGTAAAGATTACGTTCTACATCACGATTATTGCACTTTGTCATTCCTTGCATTCAAAAAATTGCTAAAACAGCTAACAAAATAGCTATTTTAGCATGCAGGATTCAATATTTCTTTCAAAAAGCTTATTGCTGCATTTCTCAAGAGTGTTAACATCAAGATTCGAAAACGAAACGACTTGTGAAGGAGCATTTCCATAGTAACCAGCGATTAGTGAAGAACAGGGAGGTCAGCAAACTATCAGAGAATTTCATGTATATCATGGAAGTCAGGAGAAAATCAGGGAATTTCATATGCAGATAAGAATTTTCACCCAGTATAGAAAGTCCTTAATCAGGTTTTATGCACAATATACATTTGCTGTGAACAAAAGGGCGGATATTTCACGTTTAGAATGAATCTGATATTTTTGATTTATGATTTGGAAATCTGTTGTATTAACCATCTTTAGTATAGTATGGCTATAATCATGCTGGTTGGGGGGTTTTCTAGAAACATATACATCAGGATGTGTTTAATTCTATCATTCTATAAGCATGTGCAGTGGTATGAGCAAACCTTCAAAAGAACCTCAGATATCTTTAGTTCATTCGTCTTTTAAACTTCTGGCTTACTGAATTTTTGATTGAGCCATGCCATTGTTTGTTTTCAATAACCTCAATAGATTTTGAATAGCTGCTGGTCTAGAGATATGAAGTATAGGAGCGATTGTTTGCCCAATTTATAGAAAGTAAAAACACGTATTTAGAAATCTAAATTTCTGCAAAACCTGTGCTTCCCGTCTTTTATTGTATCAAGTTTTCATGAAATCTATTTAGACTTATTTTTATAATATAGGAACATGAAAAGAGGATAAAGGAGTTCATGGAAAAACCAGTTCGAAAGATTGAAAGGTACTTGCTTTTTGCTTTCATGTCGATCTTTCATTGTAATACATTGCTCTACTTATGTTCTCATTCCAGTTGTATCACGCTAATAGATCTACGAAGAGTTGATAAACTGCCATGTACTACAAAAATAACAGTTTAAAAGTTAATTGCTATGCACAGGTGAAGAGCAATTCACTATTAAACTAGTATCATTTATACAATTATTTTTAGATCAATCTCATTAGAAAATTTGCTAGCAGAAGTGCCAAAAAGTCGAAGGTAGGGGACATTACCTTCCATTAATAGCTACTTTTATTGAATATTTAAATACAGTATTTGCACTGGATATTTCTAATGACTGATTTGATCATCAACTGTTTTTTCACCCATCAACTGTCTAATCACCTGATCTCCGCTGCCTACTCACCTGTCAGCAATCTACTCACCTACCATCTCCCTACTCACCTCTCAGCAATCTACTCACCTAGCAGCTACCTACTCACCTGCCAACTGTCGACGCACCCACTATCAATCTTCTCATTATCTTCTAATCATTCAGCTGCCTACTCACATATCAGATATCAACTCATCTACCCACGATCTTCTCTCCTGTCAACTATCTTGTATCCCATCAGCTGCCCAGTCACCTATCAGATATCTACTCACTCACCCAACATCTACTCACCTATCAACTATCTTCTCACTCATCAGCTGCCCTCTCACCTATTAGATATCTACTCACTTGTCAACTATCTTCTCACTCATCTTCTGCCTACACACATGCCAGCTATCTGCTCACTAGTCTGTTGTCCATTCACTTTTCAGCTGCCCACTCGTCCGCCAGCTGCTTAATCACCCTTCAGCTGTCTGCTTATCTGTCAGTTGTCTGTCACCGAACATGCATTGATGTAAAAAGTATTTTTGATGATTCCAAGGATTAACCATTAGAATGCAGATTCATTTCATGATAAAAGTTCTTCTATCTTAGTAACCTGAAACGGCGAAAGAGCTTAAGCAATATACCAGATTTTGATGAAGTAATCGGCCACAAGTTCAAAAAGTAAGTGATAAATGTCTTATTGCCCTGGAATATGAATAAATGGAACATGTATATTACAACTGATTACATCGTTATTGGAAGTATACTATACACAGGCGTGACAGAGACACTCGAGGCCCCAAGGAATTCAGTAAGATTGGGGCCCAATCTTAATTTTCCTTTCAAATAATACTAGGGCCCTTTCAGAGCCCCAATAGCTTGGGAGTCCTTAGTAGCCGTCATAACCCCAAACTACGTCGGATATGATACTTTTTACAGCGATATCCTGCTAACATGTTTGTGTTTGTGAAAATATTATCTGTATTGTATTCCTCCTTTGATATTTTCAGCTGTCAAGAAACTTTAATATTATTAGTTGTCCGATGAAATTGATAGTGATATCCTCAAGAGAATTATAATTCATTCATTTATTAAATCCACATAGTTTTAGAGCATGTAGGGAGCATCATATCTGCATCTGTTTGCTTGCCTAGGGAATATGGTAACATGCTTTTTTGGGTCAAAGATGAATACTGGTACAAATGGATTGATGAAATATACCCACCCAGCATTCAATCAGGTTGGTTTGTGAGCAGTTTATGAAGTCAGCAATTTGTCATGTGAGCAGTGTATGAAGTGAGCAATTTATCATGTGAGCATTAGCAAGCAAACTTGATTGATAGTGCTACACCAGTTGTGTGTAGTAGTTGATTCAAGAATGGCGAGTGTGTGTAGAAGTAATAGTGCTGTTCAAAGAAATTAACGGGGTAAGCTCGAGCAGGGTATTTTTAAAGGATTTTTCACTGGTGGGGCATTTGAGAAAAGGGTACTTAAGATAAATACAGAATCTACAGATTAACAGGCATTCAAAAGCGCTCTTTAGATATTGGTATAGATGGGGCAAATATGTTCCACTGGTGGGGCAATGAAAAGGGTTTGTGGGGACTCTCTCTACCGCTTTGTACGTTAAAAAGTGTCCTGAGCACAAGAACTATTCAGCATGGAGAAATCGCAATTAAGAACTCATTTGTTATTTTAAGCATTAGGACCAGTGAAAAATGTTGTGAACTTCATATAGTTTCTGTAACCATGCTGGGTTTTATTTTTGGTATTGTCTTATAGAGCAGGAGAAAATCGTTGAACCATTAATGTAAGTACAATATAATATTTCTTGATATGTACTAATATTTCATGACTCATTTTTCATTATCTCCATAGCAGTTCCTGGCTGTATTGATTAGTAATTTTAGTGCGATTTACTTAATAGATATATTAATTTCTTGGTAATGTAGTTTTTTGTGTATGTTATTTCCTTTTTATATTTAAAATGTCTTTGATTTTAGTGAAGGCGAAGGAATCTTTGAAGAAGACATATTTCAACAAATTGATATAATTGAACCGCTTGTTAAGAATGAGACTTACCAAGTAAGGAACAAATGTCCTTTGTTGCGCAGATCTTTTGTTTAAAAATAGTTGGCACTCAAGTGCTTTATTTTCAAATTCATGGATAAATCTATTCTCACTGATACATTGACGTTTGCAGAGATTAATTTGAATTTTAGTCTTTGTAATTGGAAAACCAGTTACATGTCTTCGCATAGACATATTAGCACTTGTGATTATTTTAATTGGCTGACTAATGTTATTGTTGTTGACTTTGTTATTGTCCACTCCCTATTGCCTCTTTGGAGAATTTCATTCTATCTCAATGATAAACTGATTCAATGATTGAGTATTAGATTTACTGATAAATTTATTGTTGATTGGTTTTCGATTAAGCTGATTGACCGATTCTATGATTGAGGTGGTTGACTGATTATAAATGAAATATTTCATCTTTCTTTTGATTGATGTTATTGATTACTTTGTTCTCGGCAAGCAAAATCTCAGAGTTCGCTTTTTGGAATGGTCACTTTGAAGATTTTTCTTCTCTGCAATTTTCTGCTTGCATTTGTAGCTATTTCTTTTTATTTATCTTTGCAAACATAAGTAATATTTTATGTAATAGTTGCCGGGTTGTATTGCATTTCCATGCTACCTGCACTATAGTCTTGTAAGTTTATTTGTGCGTGGTGTTTTGCAAATTTGTTGTTGGATTTATGCAAAAGGATTGTTTCATCCTCTGTATTAATTGGTTGATTGATTTAGAGCTTGTTGCTTATTTTGATTAGTTTGATTACAGTGTGGAGCGGTAGCACGTTTTGTTGCTGTTGTTTACACATCAGCATGTTGGCTGTTTTATATGTTCAGTTGCTAGCTGTGTTATTTTATCAGTTGTTTGATTGTTTGTTTGCTTTTTTTCACTAAGTTGCTTATTTGCAAGTTTATGTTTTTGATTGCTGCGTTTCTTGACTAATATGACTTCTGCTTTCAGCTACTGTTGAAGGAAATTGATTCAATGACCTCCCTAATTGAGATGACTGAAGCAACTGAAACATTGGCAATCTATCTGTGCAGACGGGGGGCTTGCTACAGAAAGGTATGGAAAGTTTTTTAACATCTTCTCTCTGTTCACTTTCTGATACTAGCTCAGTTCAGTTCAGTTCAGTTCATGTAATTTAAATTCAACAACATTTAATTTACAGTTCTAAGCATACATACAAATGGCTAAATTACAAAAATGATATTACATAATTTAATACAGTGATGGCTAGCTATGAATATAAATAGTATTAATCCATATACGTTTGCATTCTAGGTTGGAGATTTGAAACGGGCAAGAGAAGACCTTGAACGGTTTGTTGTGCCTTTTGGACATCTCCAGTGAAATATTTTACTTCTTGAAGCTCTCAGTCTGATTAAATATTTACTGATTTTAGATTGAATTATATAGCACCTTCAATTCCAGAAAATACATAAAAAAGTTAAGAAGAACTTTACAAATATTTAAAAACCTAATTCACTGCATAGATTTTGGTATTTAAATACCACCATTTTCTTCCTATCTCGTAGAGATTTTATTCATTGTGTTGTTAGAAGTATTAAATCATAGGGAGTTATGACGCCGCAGGACCTTAGGGCTTTAGAGTATTGTTTGCTCTTCTTCCATCTCTGCAGTTATGGCTCTTGTAGGTGTTTACCCACAATAAATGGATCTCTAATGCTATTTGGTCTAGTTTATTGATTTTACACTCTTTTGCACAGATCGATTGAGCTGGAGCCTAAGCTTGCAGATGCGTATTGGCACCTACACTTTTTGCATTTGCTGTTGGGAGATTCAAAAGTAAGTCATGAAAGCTTTCCAAGCACTTTGAATGAATAATGTCGATTACAGAATCAAGTGCTATTTGTCATTTATTTTGTTGGGAAATCATATCAAAAAACTTCTTTTCAACGCTAATAATTCAGGGTGGCCAACAAACCCTGGACACCCTGGGATACACTGGAAAACCCTGAAATTACAGCCCAACCCTGAAAATTGTGTTCTGAAGCTGGTGTTACATTTTTTCCTATGATGCAGTGGAGGTGGATCTATGAGGTTATCGGGGAGGGGGAGGGAACGGCATACCATGTGTAGTGTGGTAAACATCTTCTTTTAATAACGACGGAAATAAATTTTCAAGTCAAACGCAGAATGGAATTTGGATGGGACAATCAGAAGATCTATACGTGATAATCATTTTGTTTGAAAAAATAGTCGAAAATCCCCTGTAAAAACTTTCATTTTGGCAGAGCATCCCCTGGCAAAGCCTGTAAAGTTTCATTTGGCTGTTGCCATCCTGTAATCCTCTCCTAATCTTTCCTTAGTTGATTACACAATTAGCCTACAGGCCATGCCATAGTTTTAAGGGTCTTAGTTTTAAATTTTTCCATGTTTTCCTTATTTTAGAAAGCTCTGGCAAACTTGGATTACGTTCTCACTCACAACACCAAGCATTTTGATGCATACAGATCAAGGTTGGAAGCAGTTTTCCGAAATACTCCCGGTCACAAACTATTCATGTATAATAAATGCTGATAACATGACTTTGTTTCACGCTGTAATAGAATCAGTCCATGCCAGGAGACACGTGCGATCGTATGTACGCGTGTCCAAACACGCGCAAAATCCCCGCAACGAGAGAAAAGTCGCCCTCGCCAACATCGATAATGCCATTGCAAATGCCAAATATGAACATTGCAGTCGGAACTGCAACCCTAGTGATTGTCACCTTTTGCTTTCGTGACTCTGCTTTGCCCTACCTTATCCTAAATGAGACATTTTACATGCTTCAATAACAAGAAACTCTGTATTTGGGATACAAAATTCTTGGATCGCACGTGCCATTCCAAATAAGTAAGAGCATTCGATCTGTCAGACAAGGACGCATGTGCCAATTGACCCTCTTGCTCCACTTTTTTCTGGGCATGGACTGTAAAACTGGAGACAGCTTTGCGATTTTGACGTAAACTGACTTTTGCACTCCTTTAGCAATTGTCAACGTAGATTAACAACAAGTAACATTTTCAATACACTTATATAAATGGTTTTTCCCTCAGTTTGAAAATAACGTTCTATTTTGCAGAGCAGAGCTCTATTCTAAAAAAGGAGATTTAACGCAAGCAATCTTCAACTATTCACAAGTAAGTGTTGAAAATTTCATCTACTCATAAAACACTAAAGAAAGCTACAAATCTAAACACATACAAACTCTTTTTCACACACGCACACACACTCGCTCACTCACTCAATAGCTCACTCACTCAATCACTCACTCACTCAATCACTCACTCACTCTCTGGCTCAAACATCCTTAAGCTCACTCATTCATATGCTCATTCGCTTTCAGATCAACTTGCATACGAACTATCTTGCCTACACTTGTTCATTCACACATTCACGAGCTTACTCCCAAAATCGTTCGGTCGCTTTCCATTGAGTTCACTCATTCATACACTCATTCTCTTTCAGACCGACTTGCTTAGAAACTGCCTTGCCTACACTTGCTCATGCACATATGCACTCACTCATCCACTCACTCTCCCACTCACTCGCTCACCCTTAAGCTCACTCATTCATGTACTCATTCACTTCAAGACCTTCTTGCTTACGAACAATCTTGCCAATATTTGCTCACGCACATACTCATTCACAAAGTCACTCACACAGTCGCTTGCTCATGCTAATTCAGTTAATAACCCACTCGTTCACACACTCCCTCATTCAAACTTGCTCACTCACATATATTCACCCAGACACGCACCTTCATAAATCTTTGTTAATTTTTTGGTATGAGGTCTTTGATGGACGTAGACTGTTTACTTAGCTTGTAATTTCTGTAATTTTGTAACATTTGCGAAGTTGTAAAAGTGCAAATTTTTTCTTTCCTCATTGATTTGTCTTAATTCAATCTCCTGCTAATTCTTATAGGCAATAAAACTCAGACCAGAGAATCCTGATGTTTATTATGCAAGAGCGTATTTGTTTGAACAGGTAATAACTACCTTCGCCTACTCTCAAATACCAATAAATCATGCTAGAAATACATTCATCAAGCCTTCTCATTTCAACTTTGCGATTGCACGCGCACTCACCCATAAACGCAAGTCAATTTGCGCGTGCTGTTGATCGTATGCCCAAAGGCCATTGTAAGCATTTGCTTTTAACTTCAAATTCCGTTACCATGCTTTGGAAAGATCATGGCCTTTTCTTTTTCCATAATGCAAGCGCTAGTATTTTGGCAATATTAATCATAATTTATAGGTTTCAGAAATAGTTTAATTTCATCTCATTCATTATAATGGTAATTATCATTTTCCAATGTTTCAGTATGGTTGCCCTTCAGCATAACTGGATTTCAAGGGGCCCTACGTAAAAAATATATACTCTAAAATACAAGTAAAAGTTATAGTACAGTAATTGTAGCTATAAATACACAGTACTACAAAAAAAACAGATAAAAGTAGAGCAACAGCTAAAGAAAAATATTGGGAGCAAATTAATGGTACTAAGCAAGCATGATCTTTAGCTTTACTTTACGTGTTGTAAACATGTGAGCTGCTCTACAGTCATTAGTTCTCTACAATCAGCATTAAGTCAATTGGTGAAGAATTAATTTTCATTTATCCTTTACACTGGCTTTTTTCTTTGTTCGAGCATTTTTTTTTGGTAGATATTGACTTTCTTGTATGTTGCACATCGTTATTTTTGTTGTCCTTTCTGATCCGCTCGTACCAGTGGCGGCTCGTGGTATTTTTCGCTGGGGGGGCAAGTCTTTGAAACACTGGGTGTGGTCAAAATATCTTAGGGAGCCACACCCAAAAAAATGACATTGGATAGCATTACCTCCAGATTGCAAAATACACTCTTTCTTTTCAAATAAGAAATAAATTATCTGGCTTCAAACTGGAAGTTTTTTAATATTTTGTCGAATACAGCCTGAAAGTTTTCTTAAATATAGAGAATTCTGGTGATAAAAATAACCCAGCTTAGGCAATTATGATTCAAGAAAAGGATGTTCAGGTTTTTTGAGGCATATAATGGATGCTAATTCCACTTTCTTTCTAGTTTTATAAAATATTTACTTACAAAAACAACTCTTTTAAGTTACTGTTTGAAACTCAGCCTGCCTGTTTCTTAACTTTTGCCTACTTTCAGCCTCATGTCTCTTATGGACATGTTTCTCATAAAAATGAATGCAATCAGAAAAATGATAAGAGACTTTATTGCTTAAATCGGCTTCAAGAATAACAACCATCAAAAGCTATTATTTTCTCTTCTGCTGTTTAAGGAAATAATCAATTCAGGCAGATAATTTTTTGTGAAACTATTTTGTAATTGAAAGTATTCATTCTATGAGCACTAAATAGTATAAATTGTCTAGAATGATATACTTTTGTCCCAAAATTCCAAAGAGAATCTAGGTGATGTAAGCAGAAACTATCAAATATAATATGTTGGTTTGCAATTTTAAAAATGCATAGAGGCTCTTGAGCTACTTAAAAAGACATGTAGCTCTTATTTTTTTGAGCTGGGCAAACATATTAATCACATTTTGATTGAAGTCAATTGAGAGCCAAAGCATTGAGTCTATCCTCAGACAACTCTCTTTAGCAGTAGTGGCTGGTGACATTTTCTCTTGGGGGTGGGGAAGTGTCCAAAAGTTGGGCATGGTCCAAATATTTTGTTGAGCAGACCCTAAATACTGTCATGATTTTTTCTGACCTATAGTGGATAAATAGGGTAGGGGAAGGAGGCATATTGCAATCATCTTGTCTCATAAAGCATTCATTCTGGGGGTTGTGATAAATAAAAAAATTAAAACTTATGCATCTTTCATGATAATACTTTCAAGAGAATACTGTTAATGCAAGCAGATATAGGAAGTATCAAAGTTTTTTCTACCAATGCTTTGATTTTCTTTCAATTTTAGAGGTCTTTGATTCAATAAATGAGGGACTTAGCTCTGATACTTCTAAGTTGTGAGAAACATCAATTAAATTTTGGTTGAGGCCTGATCTAAGGCAATTTTGGCTAAATTGTTCAATATGTTTTCAGACATTGGATTTTCCAATGTAACTTTTTACTTTCAAAGGACTAAAACAATCCTGTTCATTCAAGAGGTTTAAATGGAATTGTGATGATGACCCTTGAAAACAGCCCAGTCTCAGAGAAATTACAAGTTAGACTGGAGTTTACAAGTTGGGGGTAATGGAACTGTTTTATGCCATAGAGGAATTTAAATGTAGACAGCATTAAGGAAAAGAAATTATTCAAAGTATTTTCTACACCTAAAAACTAGAAAAGAATCATTCTCAAAAGGTGGTTGAACTAAGATATCCATTGAATTCTACCCTGAGAAATATTGTGATAATACACCATCAAAAACTTCAATATCCCAGATATTTCCTCTCAAAGGTTTCAAACATAAATTAAGAATGCTATTCAAATGGCTAAACAATTTCATGGACATAGATTTTGCACCATCTGGTGGCATGCGACAAATTAACTGAAACAATTAAAAAATCTTCCAGACAAAATATTCCTGAACACTAACATATTCTGAAAATGATGTGATAAATGAGATGTTTCAATTGCAATTAGTCCCAAACAACATTTGAGTTATAAAATCAAACAATGCACCTAAAGTAACAACTTCGCCGTGAATCGCTGAGTACTGCCATCTAAAAAGCACCATAGAACTTGATGCAGTCGATCGCCATTGATTGCTTATGGAAACTGTCTTAATACAAGATCCTGTTGCGAGACGCGGGCTATTAGGGCCTAGATGCTTCTCCTCCAATACTCCATTTAATGACACAGGCGAAGAACTTTAACTACCTTCAACAACTTTGATTGCAGTATTGACCAGTGAATTCAGTGATCAGCAAGTATTACTGAAGATTGCGAGTAGTTTAAT
>WIPJ01067534.1:42601-63061 GCA_018155075.1 Cassiopea andromeda | reverse complement strand
TGTATATATATATATATATATATTTCGTGATATGTATATATAATGTTTATAATTATTATATTGACAGTCAAATGTAGGTTGCCTGATAGAGTGAGACATGAAGCTGTGATTAGTTATTGCTTGATATTATATTGAAGTTTCAAATAAGATTATATGTATTTATTATCATCTGTGTGCAACATGTTGCATATCATTTGTGTAAAATTTTCTTCCTTCTTATTTTATTAGCATTTTATTTATTCATTATTAGTGTATCATTCAATTTAGGAGAGACTTTTTAAGAGCATTACGTTTGAATCCGAGTTGCTTGACGGCGCGTGTTAATCTTGCTTACGGTCTTCAGGTATGTGATGAGAATTGACATACTTTGTCGATATATTGTTTTATATGCTATCTAATGTAATTTTAACACTGTTGGTAATGCAGTTCAAGTCCTCATCAGTAGCCCATCGTAGAAGTTGATATTTACTTCAGAATTTTTGCTTAGTGTGGTCATCATTGCAGAAATTGTCAATGATGGATTTGTTTTCTCAACTTGCATGCTTCATTTTAGGATCTAGTGTTAATTAATTTTAATTTTAGACTGTGAAGTGAGAACTAGCTTTTGTGTGAGATTCTTCGATATTGCACTTACTTTGAAAGTTTAGGCCTACGTCTTTAAATCTTTTAATTTCATTACGAACGTACTGACCTTTTTAGGTGCAAGGAAGATTTAAAGCTGCATGGATTGAGTTCAGCAAATGCATTGATATCGATGAAAGTATGTTGTATTGATTTCTTTAAAATGTTATATGATCTACGTTATTTATGAAATGAAATGAAATCATAAAATAGCTATCTTGATGTAGAACCAAAAATTTTCAGCCAGCCATCTTTAATATAGATTTTTATAAGGACTTAATTTAAGTATTGTTATTTGACCTTTCAAATGATCAAACTTTTAGGGCAGTAGGTAGCCCTCGTTACTTACTACTTTTGCAGCATTTTCATTGGTTAAAGCCTTACCGGCATCCCCAAATGTTGGATAGAACAATGGCATGTTAGTATTTTGGGCTGCATTCGGTGTACTGCCCCTTATTAGTTATAAGCGGTTTAGCACCGTGTTTTGCAGTGTTGGAGCTAGTTCATACGATGAACCATAAATGACCCAATCCAATTACAACATTGGATCAGCAATAACACAGCCAATGGGGATGAGCCAATATTGAACCAATGAACTGCGTGATTATCGCTCGAGCCGATACGTTTCTGTGTTTTCATACGTTGAACCGAGGACGAACTTAACTACTCAAATTGTTTAATGTATAGGTTCGGGTCATCTACAGCTCATCATATTAAATAACTCTTACACCATTCATTCCTGCCTTATACCAGTTCTATTTGTTTAATTGGTTTTTGTCTTCCTATGAAAGGATCGATTTTCGTGCTGTTTCCTTTGAGGTCTCCTCACATTGGCTGTAAGCAGTTCACTTTTGACGTCCCTCTTAGTCTTCTCACTTTCGACGTCCCTCTTAGTCTTTTCACTTTCATAAGCTGCTCTTCAAAGCCTTTCCTTGCCAGGGACGGAACTTCAATATATTTTTGGGTGTGTCAGATGGCTTGCCCTGAAAATTTTTGTAGGTGTCAGATGGCTTGCCCTGAAAATTTTTGGGGGTGTCAGATGGTTTGCCCTGCAAAATTTTTGTGAGTGTCAGATGGTTTGCCCTGAAAATTTTTGTGACTATCAGATGGTTTGCCCTGCAACATTTTTGGGGGTGTCAGATGGTTTGCTCTGCAAAATTTGTGTGGGTTTCAGATGGTTTGCCCTGCAAAATTTTTATCTGTGACTATTTTTTTAGTAGCAGTAGTTAATCAATTGGTCCTAGGTCCAGGAAGTTGCTTTGAAAGAATACATTTCACTGCTGCTTTTGCCCTGCGAAATGGCAAATTTTCAATGTGGGGGATGTTTTACCCCTATACCCCCCTTAATTTTCGTTCCTGTTCTTTGCTGGTCTTATAGATTGTAATTTTTTTACACTGCATGCACTTAAGTATAAGCCGATGCTTCTAATTAATAATTGAAGAAATGATATTCTTGCTAAATGAGGTCTAACGCATTATTTTAGATTTCAAGTCTGCTTATGAAGGACGTGCTGTTGTCAACCTACAAATGGGAAATACATTTGGGGCTTTTCTTGACATCAACAAAGCTTTAAAGGTAAACTTTTTTTGCTCATAGAAATTGAGTTTAACTCCCTTCGAGAAGAAATTTTTTTTTCTGTGAAGCCTGCATTTTTTCAGTAAATTCTGGTTAGCTTCTCTGGATAAATTACATATATAGCGCTGAGAATTTAGATACTTTCATTCGCTCGTGAGATTTGAATAGTAGAACAGGTTCTCATGTTATCCACGTACATGAGCAATGCTATCAATTTTGCGGAAATTTCCTTAAGCTAAGCAATTTTTCACTTTGAAAAGGATAGCTAAGGCATTTTACAATCTTAGAATATTTTTATGAATTCTGCAGAATTGCTATAATGTGTTGTTCGTCATTGAGTGTGAAATTTCTGATCATAGTGTTTCTTTTTGGCCGATGGAAGCAAAGTGTTATCTGCAATCATCAAGTTCATGCAGATACACCGTTATGGGGCTGCGTGGGGTGCGGCAACTCCTTGCCTCAGAAGATGCCGCCAAATTTCTAAGATATCAGCTTTTCTAGGCAATCGAGGATGGCCGGTGGTGTGAGAGAGGCGTCATTATTCATGCCTATTTTGTCGACAATACCTTCACTTCGAAAGTTATGGATATTTCACAACATGGAATATACACTGCATTCAAGCTCATAAGAAACAATTTGTAACAGGGTCTTGTGAATTAGGGACTTTTGGAAGTGATGTACTCTAATGTCGTAGAAGTCTCAAATTTTGTCTCCAGTTGGTCAAATCTTTTTGTCAGTAAGTTGGAAACAGCTGCTACTCTTCTAAGTTAGTACTAACAATTTCTGTCTCTACCACCAGGCATGAAAGCTTAGAAAAGGAAATTTGTGATCGACAATGAATGAAGAATGACTTGATAATCTAGATCGCTATTTTGTCAAAAACCGAAGAAGACATACAAAGCATTTTAAATCATTCTGCTTCTCAGAGGCTACTTCTCATAGATTGCTGTACCTTTCTCTTTGATAATAGCTTTCTTTTCCCTTATTGGCTTGTTTTCAAACTGAAACTTCATAACGGGTTATGTGGTGTAGTTGGGTGGACATGTCCACGTCAGTTGGGTGGGCGTGTCCACACCAGTTTTTAGACTATTCACCTACGTTTGTAAACCAGCTTGAACGTCGTTGAAATAGATAAAAATCGGCATTTCCTAAATTTTCCGAAGCTCTAAAGGGCGTATCATAAAAAATGTTTCTTGTGCTTTCGCCCCAGGCCCCTTACACTTCTCTCCTCTATCTTAGCCGTCCTAACACCGTCCTTAGCATATCTCGGAATATTATTGGATGTTGGGCTTACTGATGAAAGTAATCAGCTACGTACCCTCGTTACAGTTCTTCGATTCACTCCGTGAGAATTGCTTAACACCCTTAAAGAGAGTTGCTGAGTGACCACACTCATTATCAGTGACCACACCCATCTGTCGGAAAATTTTGCCTTGCAACTTCCTGCCTGAACTGGCTAGCGACACCCATACATTCATGGGTTGGAAACAATAATTCCATAACTTTTCATACAGAGCTTGGAGTGTTTACAAGTTTTACCTCATTTGTAAGCAGTCTAGATATGCTGCAGGATGGCTATTTACTTAAAAAAGCTAATTTTTCTTTGATTCCTAGAAGCACACGTTGAACATAGAGGTTTTGCTTGTTAGTTTTTCAGAATACTGACAACTTCGACGCATTTCAATGCCCAAATCCACCCTTTGCTGTTCTCAAAATGCTTTTTGTGAAGCAAAAATACAAGCTTCAGGAAATCCAAAGAATTTTTAAGCTATCTAAGGATATTTCAGTACAAATTAAAGGAATTTTATTTGAAAAAGACTAAGAAGACTGTTCATAAATGCAGCACTTTTTCTGTACTGATAGATAATGCTCTTCTGCAACATTTTATCAAGCATTTATAGTAAATGTTCTTGCTTTTCCTGGTTGAATTCTTATAATTTACTAGTTTTATTAACCAAATAGTACAATCTAATTACAGTAAAGGTCATTCATGCGATGTCGCAAAATTTACTGTTAGAATACTTTAATTTTGGCTCAAGTTTTGAAAAGCACCTCTACATGACTATTAATAGCAAATTTCAACTGTATCTGAAAATGATAATTGATTTTTTTCTATGCTTATATGTTACCATAATACCAAAAGCAATGCATCACTCATGCACACCCTGAATTAAGAATATTATTTTCGCTCCTAAAGGCGATGAACTTGCCACGATTTGCTATACAAATCTATTGATTTGCTATTAATTTCTTTAGATTGAAGCCTCTGCTGAATTTCTTACGAATAGAGGTGTTATCAATCAGGTAAGTATATTCCCAATGGACGTATAGTTGTTCTTCCGAACGTTTTCTCAGTCGTACTGTGTTTATGGCTGTTTTACACGTAAAATATTAACCAGTTTGTTTGTGTTTTTCTATGCTGCCTTTATGAGTTTTTTGAGCACTTTCGTTTTTTGCGATTTTCCTAATTTTTTGTTATCTTTTTTTCACATTTTTCCAAGTTTGTTATTATCAGTGTTAGTTTTTGTCACCTTTTTGTGACTTTGCTATTATCTTGGCTTATTTTGCTTGTTTCCGTGATTTTCTTGATTATTTGAGATCTAAACTTGAATTTTCCCAAAATGAAAGAGATTTTTCCGAATGATATCCCTCTCGATTTCTGCTAACTTTCTTAGCTTGGCATTGCAATATCTGATTCAAAGCAGTCAATTTCGGTAATGAATTTAGAAATTCATATTTATGACATATTACGAGCATTTGTTTACACCATGCTTGTCTTGTGCAACTGTCAGTTCTGTTGTACAGGATAACAACAACCTTAGAATTAAATGGAAAAAGTTGCTTGCATTTCAGGCAGCTAAAGCTCGCAGGGCTTCGTTCTCAAGAATGCTCTTTGGCATCAAATGGTAGGGAGATCTACCCCCAATTGCAGATGTTTGAAAATTCCACCACCCAACTTCATTTATTAAATACTCCCCAATTAATCCGTTTTCAAGCAAATCCAACCCCTCCATTTTACTAAACTAAAGATTTCAAAGTTTTTAACAAGGACAAGTAAGTAAACAACATAACTTTGTGAACGAAAATCAATATTAAGAATTAAGGAAATCAAAACCAACTATATGCCTTGTAGTACTTATGCAATGTTAGCAACTAATTGCAATAATTTTAAACGTTTCTGTCCCCATACTGTCTTGAGCACTGACTCTCCATCTATTAACAACAACCCCTATTTTATGCTTTTTTAACGAAAATGCAAACCCCTCTCTTATTATACCCCTTTCAATTCCTTGCCTAAGATTAAGATACTTATGGCAATGCTTTTGTGGGGTTTTAATTTATCCAAATCTTTTGTATTTGTCTGAGTGATTTGTTTATTGCTTTGGATTATGGTGATCTGTTCCTTTCGGCAGTTCATGGGCGATATTGTGAATGCGATGCGAGACTACCAAGCTGCTATAAAGAAGGACCCATCCTATTCCCTGGCGTATTACAATGCTGCTAATTTATATCTTGGTCATAGACAATTCCAACAGGTAATACGTTAACGTAAATAAGCATTTCTTAAAATCATTATTATTTGATATGATTAGCGGCCACGCATTTCGGTTTCGTAATCGTGTTTGAGAAGCACACCTTGTATTTTTTGATCTGATAAATTACCTCTCTATCTGCAAATCTCCTTGGCATTTGCAAATATGTTTTGATAATGTTCCTTTCGAATTACTAAATATCCTAGTTTCAGTGAAAATTCTTCTGTGTTTTCTTTACAGAATTAAGTATATTTTAAACTTTAAAATGTTTTTGCAATTCTTATATATTGTTTTCATTCTTAGTTGTTTCCATAGTTTTCTATCTTTTTATATTTGATTTAATGTTGACAAATAGTACTGGACTTTCTTTACATTACAGATAAAACTAATTTCAACATTCCATTTTATTTGAAAACTTAGACGAAGATACTAAAAGTGCTTTCTCATATTTTTTGTTGTTCTACCATTTTAAGAGCACTCTCTCATACTCTACAGATATCCAGTAATTTAAATTTGAATTCTCATTCATTTCCATACCATATATGAAAGCATGAGAGATGCACAACTAGCTATGATTAATACAGCTGTTTCTAAAGGGTAGTTGAGTTCTCTAACATGATTAATGCAAAAACTGATTAAAAGAATAATAAGGATCGGCTCTACATCCAATTGATCAAAACATTTGCTTAGAATTCAGCTGTACACTCCATAATAGATTATGCTAAGTATTCTTATGTATGGTCTGTTTGGCACCGAAGTGCATCATCGTTTGCAAGATAGTGTATACATAACTTTTCAGATTGATAAATTTTGGTTTCTTTACTCCCATCTGTCTTTTCATATCATAAAGCAATTGTGGTCATCATCATCAATTGAGTGCAAGTAGTAGTTGATTGTGTTTGAAACTGATGTCCTTGTGATTTTCTTTGATTAAGTGATTCCTAAGGCGATCAAAATATAGCAGTTACGGTCCTCTATTTTAGGCTTTGGAGTATTATGACAGAGCGATTGGATGGGATGAAAATGACGAATCAGCATATATAAACCGTGCAGTTACAAGGGTAAATAATGAAAGCAATTTTCCAACTACAGGCTGTAAATCTCCGATAATACTCTTGTTAAAACAAGCTGACCTGTTCTCGATAACGGTTAATTATTCTCATTTTGTTTTCTGGCAGTTTTGGACTTGGTTCACATAATCCTCATGCTAAGTTTTTGTTCAGTGGTTGTAGGTTGTATTTAGATATTTTTTAGAATTGGAGGTTTATATATTGAGGGTTGGGTTCTAATCTTACTCTTCTCAATTCGGTACAAAATACTTTCCATGGAGCACGAGGAGTCTAATTTTAATCAGGGGGGATGCTGAAAAAATTTTTAGTGGAGTGCACAACCCACAGCCCCTGTTTGCCGACAAATAGACTTCGTTCGAATCCACTTTACCGATAAATAGGACTTTCCTTGAGTTTTCTCAGCAAACAACGTTGAAGAGCACTATTTATTTTTGCAGATATGTCGACAAACTAAGCATTGGTGCTGTAGCACTCCGCCCCTGTTTTTAATGCTACGAGTTGTGCAGAATTTTATACTTTTATCATCAAAGAATGTGATATTTGCGCTTATATATTTGCAGTAGAGTTAAAGCTCACAAAAAGAACCCCATTTTTAGGACTTAGGCGTTCAAAGAGCTCTTATGCAAGAAATATGAATTATTAGTTAAGGAAAATAGCTTTTATTAAAGCTTTTAAAATGTACTTTAAGCTAGCACATTACGAGACACATCAAAATAGAAACCTAAAATGCTAAAAGCTACTATAGTACATTGAAAAGATTCAAAATAGTACACTTAACAAATATTGAATTTAGCTTGCAAATGCTTAGGGATGTTTGTTGTCGATCCCATCAGTTGTTGTTGTTGTTGTAGTTTACTTTGTTTTGAGTAGGCTGTTATACCTAGCTTTTTTCAGCTAATTTAGGCCTGCTATACATGCATGACACCATTAGTTTAGCGTCCCTTCTGAAGAACTGTGGAGTGAGCAGTTTTGGTCGTTCATCTGGAAGGTCGCCCATCCAGTTTCTGACCGTACGCAGCCATGCTTAATTTCAGCTAAGCTAATGAAACTGGCTGGGCCGCTTGGCTACTCACCCCTCAGTCTGTCAGTACAAAAGAGTTCTTCAAAAGTTCTGACCATTTTAGTTATTAGGACCTGAAAATTTTTTTGAAGTTTGGTTAGGGTTATTATTTTGGCTATTAACGGACTGGATGTTTAGAGATTCTTAAGATTTGTGGTTCTTTTATACGGATTTTTCTGTACCATGCAACGTGGCGTGATTGGCTATGATTAATTACGTAGCATTGAAGTGCGCATTGTCAACTCTTACATGAATATCTCAACTGCATTTTAAGCTCATTTTGAACATAATTAATGGAGCCAAATGAAACCTTGATGAAACTATTCCATGTTAGGTAATGATGAAGAACTTTGATGGTGCATTGGAAGATTTTAGTAAAGCCGGTTGGTTTTATTCTACTTTCCTTAAATCATTTATGTTTATGACCTGCGGGCCGAATCCAGCTCGTTAATGCCTTCGATGTGGCTCTTGAGGCAATTTTGAGCAAACTAAGACCTAGCAGCATTGTTCTCGCTTGTACTAGCTGGCATTTCCCACAGTTTTTTCACAATTGCCTAGGGTGCTAGAAAGAGGACATCTTGAAAGTTAGCTATATGTTAAAGTTTCGGTTACCTTTCCACGGCACCTCATGGGACCCCGTTAACCTCTTGGTCCACATGCCGTCAAATTATGAATCCTGGTCCAAATTGAGTTTGAAACTCCTACTTTAAATCACGTGTTAAACAAATTTTTCAATAATTTTGTTGGTGGGACAAAATGAAGGTGATACATATCGATGGCGTTTTTTCTCGCATTTTCTGTTTGCTTTGATTTCGTTATTATAAGGTAAGGAGATGACTTCTGTTACTCCTGTTCATGCAGACTTTACACACAATCTCTCTTTCCTCGACTGTATGATGTTTTCTGTTTTTGCAGCTGAGCTCAGTCCATTTTCAGCTCATTTATATTTCAATCGTGCTAATCTCAACGCTTCTATGGGAAGATATGAAAGTGCTGAGAGAGATTACACTAAAGGTATTCAAATTTACCAATACATCTAACTTTTTCTCGTTGTTACTTTCAAGAAACATCTCTCTTGCAAGGACTCTCTTCTTAAAATGCTTTGTTTCCTTCAATGTACTCGTGCAACATTCTTTATTACAAGTTCAGTATCCGATTGGTAAATTGGGAACTACTTGTTAGAGAAAGTGCTTACACTGCAACATCAGCATCGTGGTAAGCATGCTTGCAATCGCTCCTATCACTATTCGAGGTAGGGTTTTGAATTAAGATTGTCCAGCCAGCAGAATACTGTTATTTCTGCTGCGCTACTCGCGAAAATGATGGTTGCCTCGAATAAACAAGGAGTTATAGAAGTTTTGTGGCATAATTCAATTCCCATAGCTATTTCATAGATGGAAGATTTTTCTCATTTCACACCAGCACCACATAGCCAACTTATTTGAGAATCCAGGATGAGACTTTTAGCTTTTATGTCAATTTTGCATTTGCAAGTTCATGGAGTAGCCCTGAATAACTTGCTTTAAGCAATTCTTCAATTTACTTGTGCTATACAAACGTGTAGTCCTATCAACTTTTGCTCGTAGCTTTAGCTTTGCAACCAGGAGATGCCCTCGTATACAAACGCCGTGCAGATGTCCGCAGTAAGCTCTCTTTAAAAGATGAAGCTTTAGCAGATTATAAACAAGCTGTCTTAATTCAAGCACAGAAAATGAAGGTATAATTTCCATTTTTACTAATTCTTATATCCTCTTATTACCCTGACATCTGATTAGGAAGTTTTTGGACTAGTTGGGCCCAGATTGTAGATGCAAGTAAGCTGTTTCACTCAACATAAATTGCATGCTGTAGCGTAGGATTGAAATGCTACAATAATGTGGGATTTGTTGTTAGGATGGCTTAATAGAGACACTCCAAGCTTTTAGGAATCCAGTAAGATTGGGGGTCCCATTTCATTTTTACTCCAAATAGTATAACACAGCTTGTCTTTTGAAAACCTCTGGGGGACCCCTTTAGGATATCGAAAGCTTGTGTACCCCTACTAGTTATCATGGCTCCAATCTACGTCAATAGTAAGAGGCCCTGTTTGCAGATTTTTGAAAATTTCATCACCCATTTCCATTTAGTAAGCACCCCCAACTATACAACTTTGAAATAATCAAACCCCCCATTTTACTAACCGAAAGATTTCAAAGTCTTAAAAGGGATAAGTAATTAAATCACATTGACTTTGTGAAGGCAAATCAATATTAACAACTAAGGATATCAAAGCAAACTATTTACCTTATACTTATACAATATTGGCAACTAATTGGAATAATATTGAAATGTTTGGGTTCTCATACTTTCTATTGAGCATTGACCCCCAATTTATACACTTTTAGCAAAAATACTAGCCCCCTCCTTATTATGCTTCATTTCTATTTGGTGCCCGAGAGTATGCAGCTGGTTATAGTTGACAGAAACCAGAAGAAAGTTGCTTATGAGCATGTCAACTAGCCGATTTTATAGCCTGCTTGTGTTCCATTGAGTACCTCCAGATGATTAGCGCTATCTTTTGTTTCTCGATGTTTTATTCAGAAATCATCAAGACTTCAGTCAAATTGAAGGAAAAGTTTTCAAACCCAATTGTTTGCCTGATTTTATGCAGAAGAAAAGCATTTTGCTGCTCACTGAGACTAGCTAAGTTCATGACGTTTTGCTTATATTTTTCTCAAGCAAAGAGAAGCTAAGTTATTATGGTAAATTTTAGTTCTTTGTAAATACCTCTTCACTTTGAGCTCTAATAGGGCAGGGAAATTGTAGTTTATGATACGCAATTGTAAATAATTTGTATTTTCGGTTGCATACTCCTCATTGCAGAGAAATCAGTTATAAAATTAATGCCTTTCTAGTTAATATTGCTAGAATATTGCTTATCTCCAGACCATTCTAGGATTTCTTCAAAGATTAATTCTCTATCCTTTGTGTGAGGCCCTCAGAAACTGTTATTGCACACTGGTCAGTTCTCCTTAGTACGTCAGTTAGTCCTTTCCGTTGTCTACCATATTTCCAGGAAACCCTCTACAGCTACCACCTTTCCTAGAAGCCCAATTTGCCATCACCTTTCCTGGGTTGCAGCTGTTGTAATATATTGTTTAGCTTTCTGCTTGCTCTGTTTAGCATAGCAGGGCAAACTGCCTTATCCTTATTAATAATCCATAGTTTTGGCCTATTAAAATCTATAAAATGAAAAACAATAATAATTTTTGAAGGACGATAGGCAATAAGAACTTGATGATCAAGTTTCACACAAATAATTGATTTCACTAGACTGCCATATTAGAAAAAAGTGATGGTCTTTGAAGCATCAACATAGGTCATTATATTCAAATGCGTCCATGTCAGCACTTCAATTAAATTGACATCAGAACTCTCCCTTTTTAAATCTCTTCCCTCAGAATTTTTCGCATTACTCTATTGGAAATATTGTTGGCGTTTTTTCAGCACACCCTAAAGAATTTAATGTGTAATTAGTGACTCACTTGCTATGTTTCTTCACATTTATCTAGTTTTCATCAGCCCTCCTTAATAGATTTAACTACTTTGGTGCTTACCATGTAAGAAGCAGCTTGGCTATACAGCTGGCCTTTGGACAATTTTAGTTGGATATGTTACGTTTCAGGCTGTGTATGGGAAGTTTTATGCTTTTCTATTTCTTCACCAAATACTGTGAGCCGAATTGCACGAATTCTATTAAGAGGACTAGTGGTACTTCATCAATCTCCGGTAATAATAATGCCCTCGACATTTTGCACATGCAATTCACAAATAATGGTGGAAATTCCAACAAAGGAGGCTACCGAATTGTTGAAAAATCACAAAGTGTTCCTCATTCAGGGAAATTCTTTGTGGTATATGGGTGAATTATGGTTATCAGTAAAATGAATCGGTTTTAAGTCTCGTTTATTACTTTCAGTGAACGCCAGAAATTTGTATGATTTCACCACATGTCCAATCATTTTCTCTCAGTAACTTTTATAAATTGTGGCTTCCATACTAATGTTTCTTTCATTTTTAAAGCTCTTTGATGTTCTTAATCAGCATCATGGTAGGAAACCAGCGATTTTCGTGATATTAGCTACAGAAACTTTTTCTCATCACAGCACAATTTTTGTGATCTCCCTGCATGCTTATTGTGCATGCGACGTATGATAGGTGCAATTTTGCGTTTGAACAATTAATTATTGAGCACTCTCTAACTTTGCAAAGCTGTTTATGCGGGCGTTTGATAATCTGCCACACTTGTTAAAGATTTGTATGCGTGTTGGGCGGCTAGACGACTGATGAGGTAGTTGAAAAATCGCACAGGTTTCTTTTTATTGTAACTGAATGTAGATTTTGGAGAAAATCTTAGTAGAAATGGAGACTCCAGACAGCCAAAGAGAAGATTTCTGTAAAGGAAGAAACTAAAACATATTCTAGAAGTGGAAGCTATTATCTACTTTTTGTAATGGGCTCTGGTGCAAGTATAGCTAACAAAACACGAGTACAAGGGAGTGATAATGGAATTAAAAGAAAAGTTGGTTTTCGAAATAGATCTCTATCAGTCAACGATTGTAAAAGCCTTTCGCCATTTGGCTATCGATTGACGAAAACGATCGGTAAAGGGAGTTATGGGAAAGTAAAGCGAGCATTTTCTAAAAAGCATAAGATAAATGTTGCAGTTAAGATACTCGAATGCAACGAGAAAAACAAACTACATCATGCCAGATTTTTCCAACGAGAAAAGCTAGTTTCTTATGTGGCAGACCACCGTAATATTGTACGATGTTTGGAGATATTGGAGTGTCGATGCAAAATATATATCATTCTTGAGTATATGGACAATGGAGACCTTTGCAGGTAATTTTTCTCTACATGTATTAGTAGACATTGCATTAGTTGTGTTATGATTAGCAGAGACGCTGAAGAAACCCGAATAAACTGAGACGAGCACGGGTTCCTTAGGAAGGGGTGCGTAGTTTATAAGTGGGTCAACCGATACCTAAATAAGAAAACTACTAAAGTGAGATGCACTTTGAAAATCTTTTTCAAAGATGCACTTTAAGCAAAGCATTCTTTTGTACCTCTTTTGGAAGCAAAAGTTTAACTACAGCGTTTTCAAATGAGCAAGTAGCGATCGTAATGAGCTTGTAACGTTACAGCGAAACCTTATGTATCGCAACATTTGTGAAAATTTAGTAGTAGTATAAAGTATCATGTATTTGACTGCATGAGATAAACTTCCGAATGGGAAGTAATTTAAGCTATTTACCGGTCACCCGGAAAGTGTATTCTCTCCTGCATAGATTTTGCTCTGTTTTGATGTTGTCAATGTCACACTTCAACATTTTAGGTACTTAACGCGAAAAGAGTTCATTGAAGACAGCCCGGCTAGGAGACTATTTCATGGGATATCATCAGCCTTATTCTATCTGCACTCCATCAATGTGGCACATCGAGACTTGAAGCTGGAGAATATTTTGCTGTCGAAAGACCTAACGCCGAAACTAAGTGACTTTGGATTTGCCAAAAAAGTTTATGACAATCAAGACAAAAGTGCTACATTTTGCGGGAGCATGCATTACAGCTGCCTTGAAATACTGGCAGGTTGGTTAATTTTAAATCGTATTGCATATTTTGAAATTCAGCCTGTCAAATATACTACTTGCACTGGTAAGTTTAACAGAATCAGTTAAAAATACTCTAGACAGTAAAAAGTTTGAGTGTGGCAATTTTTTGATTTAAAAATGCTTTTAACACTGTCCATCATCAAATCCTGAAAAGCTTCAGAACTATGGCATTAGATGAGTTGCTTTATCTTGGTTTTGCTCTTAGCTTAGCAACAGAGAGCACTGTATCATAATTTCTACAGTCAAAAGGTACATGTGGTGTCTCACAAGGATCTGTTCTTGGGCCTCTACTTTTTCTCATTTGTATCAATGATATTTGTAAAGCCTCGTCCAAATTATCTCTTATCTCTTTACTGATGATACCAACATATACTTTGAGTCAGAAAATCTGTTTGATCTTCAAAATGTTGTAAAGAAAGAGCTAAAATGTGTTAGGAAATGGCATGATGCAAACAAGCTCTGTTCATTTTCATTATCATGTTGGTAGGGCAAAATATGTTAAATTTCTTGTTCTTCTTTGGACGAACATCCACCCTTGAATTATCATCTAAATGAACTTTATAAAACACATCATACCAGGTGGGCCTCTAGAAAGGACATCTTTTCATGTGTAAACTCGCGCAACAACATGGTTTGAAATCTGTCAGATATGCAGGTGCAAAGTTTTGGAACAGCATTCACATTTAAATGAAACAAGCAGTTTCTATAAACACAGCCCTTCGTCATATTAAACTGTATTTATTATCCATCAACTATCAGTCATAAAAACTGAACAATACCTAACTTAAGGCCTGAGTTTTCAAATAAGGGTGGCACCCCCTCCTCCATTAGTCTATCCATTGAGAGAGAGCCCCTCTTGTAAGGACTTTCCTACGTACAATTCCCTGCTTTTTCGTCTTGTGTTATAAAATTTTCATTCAAACTTTTTGTCATTATTTAGTTAACATACATTTTTTCAATTTCTACAAACTTGTATGCGGTGGAATTTTAAATTAAAAAGCTATTTCTCCAACTTCTCTTTGGCATTGATTAGTAGGGGGGCCTTCCTTTGATTGCAATTTTTTGAAAATTTCGCCACTCATTTCCATTGATTGCAAAAATTCATAACCCATCTAAGCAATTTTGAAGAAAATCCAGCCCCCTGTTTTACTAACTTAAAAAATTCAAAGCTTTAAAAAGGATAAGTAAGTAAAATACATTGACTTGTGAACGCAAACCAGTATTAACAAGTAAGAAAGTCAAAGTAACCTAATGTCAATAATTTTTAAACGTTTGAATCCCCATACCGTCTATTGAACGTTGATCCCCTCCCCAACAATCAAAAACCACTCTAATTTATGCTTTTTAGCAAAGATGTTAGCCCCCCTGCTTATTGTACCCTCCCCACTTTTCGGTGACAAAGGGTACACGCCTCTGCTTAAGAAAGTAGTAAGAAGTATTCTACTGCTCAAATGTTAAGAATGCTAAGCACTGGATTCTTTGATCTAAGAATGTGTACAGGCGCATTTGCATGAAACAATCCAATTTCCTATGAAAAAATATTACATATGTTATGTTCATTGTTCTTCAATATCTTATTTTATTAAGATTTATTATTATTTCTGGTTTACACGCAGTTGCCTAAACTGGCCTTAAATGTGAAAAAGCAAAAACTTAAAAGCTCAAAAATCTTCGTTAAGAAGTTATTAAGAAAGCAATAATACGGAAATCGTAGAAAACCCAAGAAAGTTTCATTCCTGGACCCTAGGAATTCTTGCTACAAAAAAAATTGTGAAATTAGAAATACGTTGTTAACTAAATTAAAAAAATCTTTCCTTAATTATAGCCAAGATCATAAGCTTTTCTAAGTTCTGCAAAGTGTCAAGATTATAAATTTGAAAAGCTTATGTGGTGATTAATACATCAGACTGTCTGTGAAAGAAAAAATTGAATAAGATTCATTTAACTCGACAAGCAAGGTGGAGCTGCTTTGCAAATGTATCAACTTAGGTAGAACCCAATTTTACTATTTTAAAATCGAATTTAACTCAATTCAGGTTACTTTAACTTCTTTCTTTTGAAACTTCTCAAGAAACTCGATGTTGAACAGGGACGTAGGAAGCACCTAAAAAGTGGGCGGCGGCCACGTCATAAAATGGGCACATTATCATGCCTGTAAGATAAATGGCCACACCTATAAATCAAAGTATGTATAATTCGTGCATGACTCATACCTGTGGAGGGGTGGCGGACACTTAAATATTTTTGGGGAGTGTAATCTGCGTGAAATCCAAGGCTCATCCCATACCTTGTACTAGGCCATCTAACTTACAAGCTTAGTTGTTGGAAGGAGGCAAAGCAGGTGGTAGGCTATAATCTTTCCTTGAAAGAACACATAAGCATAGCCCTGAAAGAACACATTTAAATGGGATAAGAGTAAACTGGGGGTCTGGGGGCTTGCTCCCAAAGAAAAAGATGCTGGAGGTCACACCCTCTGGAACTTCGGACAAAGCCCTTCTGCAAAATAGGACATAAATTGCTTTCTTCATTGGTCTTTATGCTGAGAAGGAAAAGCTCAACCCCCAACTTGTTTTTATCGAGGTTTGAAGACATAAAACAAAAGGATGAAGCTGCGCCGACCTTGACTGCACGCAAGAGCTATGCCTATATATAAGTGGAAAAAGTGATCCTGCCTCTTTGCTGTCGAATGACTGTACACCAAAGCACAAGAAAAAGCAGTCTCATGCCAGTATGCTATACCAGTGGTATTGTCCTAAACTGTAACAAGGGGGTAGTCTGTGTTGCACACCTTTAGACACACCCATTTTTGCATGTATGACAACTATGTGCTTGTCAAGCCAGTGTAGATGAAACTATTAGCGTTGCATGATTCTTCTTCCATTGATAGGAGCATGCCCTTTCTTTCTTCTTCTTTGGCAAATGCATAGATATGAACTTATCCAGTCTAAAGACGTTTGATGAAGGGGCCTCAGCCCCTCAAGATATCTCATAATTTTAACAAGGGCGTCTGAGCCCCCCTGAACTCCTGTCCACGATGCCCCTGTATTCTACATAGTCAATTATTGCTTCTTGTGAACTATCATTAATCCATCTTGGTCACATTGTGCTGATCTTATGTTGAGAACTTGGGCACAAAAATTATGCAAAAAGAGCACTCCTGGATTTGGAAGGGCACATATTGGTCTGGAAGGGGCACTTTTGAGCTTCCCGGTTTCTAAGCCCCTGACTCTAAAGTAGCAGTTGCGATTCATAAACATTCAATATTGGTTTACAGAAACATGGGAACATTTCATTCAGACAATCAGTTATATCAAAGCTGCCGAATTTCTTCCTATGCCAATCACAACAGCCTTGTTTTCCTATCAGCGTGTTTTACTTTGACTGTTGATAGCTTCCAATAATGTTTTTCTGCTTCGCTGTCCATGGGCGTTGGAGGACTTCAAATGAAGGGGGGCTATAAACTTTCTTCCCAAAAGATCAAAGAGATCTGGAGAGAAGCCAGAATAGCTGCCCTAACTTACTATTATTCTTTCAGAAAAATTATCCGAATGAAACGGATTTCTCTTCAACTGAGGAGGGCTGCAGCCTCCCCTCCATTGTCACCCCATTTTCTACGTTTGTGTCGCTCTCCCCTATAACTACAGGTCTCTGTTGTGGAGGGAGGCTGAAATATGTAGGATCCCTCTGCACACATTTCTCCCCGCATGACATTGTATTACTGTACATAATGTCGTTTAGGCCTGTCCACAAGTTGCTCGAAATTTCCTGAAAAGTTGCTCCTTTTCAAGAAAGTTGCCAACCTGAATTTCAACCACGCCCACATTCACTGAATGATTAACTACTCGATACTTTTTCGATCAGATGAACGTTTTTTCAAAAGAAATGAATTTTCTGTCTTCAGCTTGGATGTTTCTTTACATTTTGTAAAATCATATCTAAGATTCTTCTCAACTGTTTCATTAAATCATGAAATTTTCATTAACAACAACAACCCAGATAAGGCAATTTAATGGACTTTGTTCTATTTTTTTTCTAATTTCTTCAAGCATCTTTCTTACAAGCCCAATTTTTTCAGTTGGCATTTTGACCTCAGCCTGCCCGTGTTTCTTAAAAGTTTCTTAATTGTTGCTTTATTGCAGCCTCTTATTTCTCACCGATACTTTTTCATAGAAACGCGTGCTACTTAATAGTAAAACTAAAAGATTGGAGAAATATATTCTCGACACAAGCTATATTCTGCACTTTTTAATTGTTTCACTCGTAGCATGAGCGTGACTGTGACTATCGAGACACAAAATCATAGAAGTTGCCCGATGCACTGAAAGTTGCTCTACAAGCTGAAAGCCGCTAAAAAGCCTGAAGTTGCCTAAAAGTTGCCGAGCAACTTGTGAACAGGGCTAGTGTCGTTCCTGTTAGTTTCCCATTCTGTATGTGACAGTACTCAGTAAAGTAAGCTGAACTCGTATATTCGATTATAGTAACCTACAAGGGCACAGGTGATGAGACACAGAGCATTGTCCAAAGTAGCTACCTTTGCTATGACTTTTTGATTGACTTGCTATTGGTAATGACGACCTGCAAAAATTTGCAGAAGCCCAGGATCAACTTAGTTTTGACAGAGAATCTATCAGGAAATCATTAAAAGCAAACATGTTGAATTTAATTTTTTGTTTTCAGCAATGATAAATCACCACGCCATTGCACGTTAATAAAACATAGAGACTTATGGAGTTATGGGCTGCACTATCGTGCAAAATCTCTAACCTTTCTCGATTTATAACATTGACATTTTACCAACTCTCCTACCTTTATCTTCTTTAACTTCTCGACAGTGTTATGTGATTGAGAGGGCGCATTGTTTATTAGCAATAACAGTGAAAATGCTGTTTGAGTTCTTGAACAAGCCAAAAGTCAGGGGCGTCACACATGGAAACGTAGTATAGTGTGAATGTACATTTGCTTTGAGTTCCGTTAAAAAATTTTTTCCACAGTGCGAGGCTACTCAGCTTTCTGATATCTTGTGACACATTTTTGGCTGTGAGAACTGAAGTTTATAATGAATTATTTCCTAAATAACTTGCAATTTCTTTCGTTTGCTTCCCCTTATTAAGCTTTTGTAGATCAACGTGACCATGAAGTATGTTGCAAGTCAAATTTATTTTACTTGACTTCCTTACAAAAGAAATAGTTTGTCAATAAATTGTCTAACATAATTTGCTCTCAAAAAATTCGTCAAACGACTTCCGCTTCACTGAAGTCTGAATGATATCAAGTCTTTCCCCAGCCAGTTTGTCTGTCAATGCAATTGAGCAGTCTATCGGTCGTAATTATGTTAAGTTATTCCAAAATGCTATCATTTTTGTGATGTTTAGTCCAGCTTACGCGTAGTAATCGATGGTAACTCCATAACTCGCATGATACTGGTTTCTTCATGTCAATTTGCTTTACAACCCAACATCCAGAGAAATAGGAAACTGAAACAATTATTTGTGCTCATTAAAATTCAATTTCAACTTGTTAATCTCTACAAACTATGAAAAACAACAACAGAACTTCAAATTGCAAACTAAAGGTGACAAAGACCGATGTTTAATTTATGTCATTTATGATTGGCCTCACGCGGGCCGAACAGAGACGTACAATGGCCGGGTGTGACTCGCGGACCGTAGTTTGCCCAGGTCTGCTCTATAACGATGCAAAAAACACAAAAAAGAACAAAAGGAGTATGTGAATCTATCAAAATGAACGAATTCCACAGAGCCGACATCTCCATCCGGGTAGTTTACTGATCACGTACTCTTTACAGCTGTGGTACGTCGAAGCTCAGACACCGCAACCTCGAACCCCTCGCTACGTAAAAGTTTATAAATCATTTCTTGGAGGCTTGGTATCATTTTTTGATGCCAAAATGTAATATTTACCACCTGCTGTTGCAATTTTGATATCTGGTACGAGACAGAAAAAAGATGACTTTCTAGATGACGAGGCCTGTAGCGTTGATGAGACTCCAGTACTGGCAGGAGATCAACCGATCGCTTCAAGAGACCCTCTACGTAAGCTTTCTATCCTGAATCTCATGCCCTTTTAGTTAAAAGAAGTTCAATATGGTTGAAGTATTAATTACGACTGTTACAGTTTGCATTAAAATTGACAACGCTGTTACAAGAAAGAAATTGCTCAAAAAGCATTACTTTTTATAGGCTTATTGACGCACAAAACCAGAAGAGGGGGCGTGGGGATCTTGTTGGTCCTCTTGCCTAACATTTTTTTATCGTCCCTGTCAGAGCTTTTACTGCTTTATTGGCTATCCTTTGGTAGGAGCACTAGCAGCGAAAGGCCAAAGTAGGTAAATAGATTCTTTTTCTACGACTTCAAGATTAAATCTAAGGCGAATCAATTTAAATTGAATATCTCTATTGGCCTTCTTTTATGATTGCCTTCCATTACACAAAGCAGTAATTTAAAAAGCAAACTCTTTTTCAAGTAATCATATGCTAAACTAATAAAACTCTTTTATGAAGCCACCCGTATTTTCTCCTATTAATATCTGATTCTAATGAAATTCTATCCCTCAGATCTCTTCTCCTTCGCTCAGGAACTGTTTGCAATAATGAAAAGAGTCTGGATTTACTAGCAAAGGGCCCATTATTGTCTACGTACAGCTTCAGAACGGGTGTTTATACACCAAACAAGCTCTTTTCTCAAAACAATGCAGAAATTATTGATACTGTAGGTACACTACGGTCCTTAAAACTGGTAAGAACTACTTGTTAACAATCCAATGATCCGAGCCAGTTTGAAATGGTCCAAGTGTACTCAAAGGTGCCTTATAAACGTCCCACTCTCTTAAAACTTGTGCAAATTTTTTCCGAACCCCCTCCAGACCTTACAAGAACTCCCCTGTTTATTAACTTTAAAGAAAGTGACCTTTTACGACATTCTCATT
>WIPJ01067534.1:16320-39972 GCA_018155075.1 Cassiopea andromeda | reverse complement strand
ATATATATATATATATATATATATACAAACACATATATCTAAGTATTATGCGTTGTGATAACCTTGTTTTGGTCTTTCCGTCGCTTCATATTCATTTCAAGCCTTTCTCAAATTCCGACCCCATCCGTTTATATCGACCCCCGTCTATTGAATTTCGAAATTTTTTCCGATTTTCAATCTATATTAGGACCCCTATTTATGTGGCACTGTAGAGTAAGCTTCAACGAACTCCAAGCTCAAGCTAATGTCAATACAAAGTTTCAAGTGACTTAGATTAATCTCCATATCCAATTAGATGAAATTACAATTGATTTCTAATTAGCATTCAGCAAAATATAAACATTTTAATGATTAAAGGATAGCATAGTTGGCTTTCAAAGCCTTGAATCAGCAAAAATTGTGATGGCATTCTGGTTTCCTCACACGGAAGTAAAAACATTCATTCTATATCCCCCTCAACATCAGTATAGACTTTGAAATTACACTTAGAAAGATTAATTAATGAACGAAAATGCTTTTATTTCAAGTTTCTCGAGTCTAAAATTACGATCACCTCCTGGTCTCCTCACACAGAAGTAAAAACATTCCCTCTGCATTTCCCTCAAAATCAGCGCAGACTTTGAAAGTCTACCTAGAAAGACTAGCTAATGGGGAAAAATGCTTTTATTTCAGATTTCTCATGTCTGCAACAATCTCTCAGTTGATGCCATGCAGGCATGTCTCCTTTATGTGTTCAAAGATCTTTTTTTGATTTGATGATATGCTCCTTATTATATTGCTTTTAGCTGTGTTCGTAGATCAGCCACTTGCTTTTATCAAAATTTTATAATCAGTTAATTTAGATTTAAAATTTAGCCAGCCTTACTACAGAATAAACTAAGTTTTATGACAAAATGAATCATGGATTGTCCTACGGCTTGTTTTCTTTTGGCAGAAAATCAAAGCTACATCAATAGTAATGGGTTTAACTTTCACCATCAACTTTCTTTGTATCACTTGATCTAAATTTAATTCTTGAAGTAGGAATAGGAAAGAATCACAGTATGAATCCATAAGCCCTAGAGCAACTTTAGAAAGATTAATAACCACAATACTACTTTAACCAGAGAAAAAGTAATTGACTTTTGAAACATAGTCATTGCTTCTTGGAGTATTTTACTTTTAATGGGAGTGTCCTAAGCCTTGTTTAAGTTAAAGAATTTAGAATGTTGTGTTTCTTGTGTGAAATGAAAAGTAAGAACGAAGACAGTTATAAGTAATTAGATATTGGGATAGAAGATTGGGTGAATCAGACTAAAGGGAGTATTTATTGACTTCATCTGACATTCTTTTATTCAGGAAAGAGAGTACGCCTACATTCAAAAGGAATTTTTCCTCAGATCTACTGCGTGTGATATAGACATTTTTCAAGTGGCAGAACCACCTGATGCGATTCTTCGTATCTCCCACAACATATCGTCTGGTACTGCGCAAGATACACAATTTTTTCACAAGAGTGGTTCATAAGAGCGTAGTACCAGTGGCGTAGCTAGAGGGGGGGCAGGGGGGGCGGCTGCCCCACCACCAACCTTTTCCAGCTGCTTGTCGGAAATTTGTCGGAAAATTTGTCGGAAAGTTAAACACGTGAAAAAGTTTGTCAACAAATATATTTTTCAAGTTTAAACCTTAGGGCCTGTTTTTATATGAGAAAAAACACCTCAGGTAGTGCTTTGTGTAGATTCCACCTCTCGTGAAAATTGCTAATAGTAGAGAAGTATACAAATTCATGAACAAACAACGACCCTTTGATACGACGTATAAATGGGGGCAACAACCGAACTTCAAAGGTGTTTGTCAGAAAACTTGTCAACACAACATCCCTAAATTTCGTCGGAATTTGTCCGGGTTTCGCCCCTTCACTGCCAAATCGTAGCTACGCCACTGCGTAGTACTCAGCTGCTTAGAAAGTTAAGAAAGGGAATACTGGAACTTTTACACTTAAGAAAGTCTTTTCTAGTGTTTATGTATTCCGAATTCGATTTATTTTATCTGTGTACAAAATACCACGTATCTGATGTTGGCTGCATTCTAACAGCGTAACCTCTGTTATTTACTAAAATTTATCATCATTTCAAGTGTACATGGAGCTTTTTCGCTTTCCATTAATGTGTATGTGCAAGAAATTGCAACTCAAAAATTTTTGCTAAAAAAGTCTTTGTAAGTTTTCATACTAGAGTCATGAAAATTTGAGAGTTTCACTTGGCCAGAAAAAACCTTTCATGGAAAAAAGAATATGTATTTGGCTTGACTTTCATTTTCCTTGGCTCTACAGCCTTGGGAAAACTTTTTGGAAAGCATGAAGTCCCTCTTTAATATTTGCTCCCCAGGGTATAATTCAGCAAAGAGGCTCAATAGAATATGTTAAAAATAACTTATATTAAATCTTGAGGCCTTATATGATAACAGTGCATTCTTTCTTCAATTTTACCTTTTATATCAAACCAAGCTTTGTAGTGTGAGATTCACCATAAAAGAAGCAAAAGATGCTCTAACGTGTTGTCAAATTTTCACCACATTTTTCAACGTATTTGCTACCAATTGTGGACATGAGATTTGCTTTAATTTTTCAGGAGTTCCCTACAATATATTCAAAGCTGACATATGGAGCCTTGGGGTTGTACTATTTGCAATATTAACTGGACGTTTCCCATTCGCGGACCTCAAGGAACTCGTAAAAATGAAGGATGGCGTGTCATTTATAGGATCAAAGCAAGATGTTTCGTATGATGCTGTACAGTTAATCAGGAGAATGTTACAAATTGACCCGAACAGCAGAATTTCTATTCATGAAGTTTGCAGACATAAATGGGTTAATGAAAGTGGTTAATCTAGCCACCAAGCGCGTGATTTTCATATTGGATACTCTAGGACTCATAATAAACGGAGAGGGGCACAATAAGGGGTCTAGCACATCTCTGAAATTAATAGTCGGGGAGTTCAAAATAAGCGGGGATTGGGTGAATATGCGAACATACTCTCAAGTGCCAAATAAAAGGAGGTCCTGATAAACAAGGGGTATGAAAAATGTGCTAAAATTTAATAAATGGGGGGTCAAAATAAAGTTGGAGGGGGTCGGAATTTGAGAAATGGTTTTAAATGATTAAAAAACGACGGAAAGAACAAAAACAGGTTGTCATAAATCAGAGAGCGAAAATATATACAGAACCACTCTATTTTGCGTTAAATATTGGGGGTGAATAGGACTAACAAAGAAAGGGAATGAAAAGAGGGGTTTGTAAAAAAGTGAATTTCCTTAAAATTAATAAACGGTGGTCCTAATAAGGTCCGTGAGTTAGGAAAAAATCGAAAAATTAATAAGCGATGGGGATGTTTATTTGGTACCTGAGAGTATAAGCAACATCGTCTGGACATCTGTTTTAACGAAGGGCTAGCTTCACGTAAAAGCAGCAAAACGTAAAGCATGAAGATTAAGGCTCCGTTTACACGATACCGGATAGCTATCGTCGCGTCGCAAGTTTCCTATCGGATAGGGGGTACCATTTACATCATGCCAAAGCTATCCGATACGAGACGGTCGTCAAATGAGAGGGAAAGTCATTTCGCTCTGTAGATGACATCTATAGGGCGAAGTGACTTTCCCTCTGGCCGAATTGTTGTGACGCTATCCGGTATAGTATAAACGATCGCCCTATCCTACAGAGACGTTTTCATGACGCAACACGACAATAGCATCCGGTATAATGTAAATGGGGCCGAACTTAGTTTGAACGCAGTTTTGTATTCGCATGCTCAGAAAAATGAAATACGCAGATTTGAACCAACTTCAAAATTGCTAAAATTAATAAACAGGAGAGTCAAAATAGGGAGCGGAGGGCCTTCAAATCAGACTAAGGTAAGTAACGCCCTTCTGTTCATTATGGGTTGTAGAGTATCAGTTTTGGTCATGCTACTTACTTGCCTAAAAAGAAGGGTCATTGTGTCAATATGGGAACCTTGATTTATGTACATGAAATTTCCGCACATAAGAACCAATCTATAAAGAGCGCGCAGCCTTTAGTTGTATGTATTGACTTCAAATAATCAGAACCTTTTCACACTGATATTCTAACTTGTTTCTTATAAATGGCTCAAGATTTATCCAAAGTGAAATAACTTCAGTCTGTTTGCCGATCAACCTCTTTCATGGATGCTCCAAAAATTGTACTTGCATAATTGAGTTGGGCAGGTTCATACATATGTTATGATCAACTAAAGTTTAGGTTGCTAAGAATATTTTCATAGTATTTGCATGAGATATAGTCAAGTATCCTTTTTCTGGCATTGTTATTGGGCCCTGTGTTCCGAACAAGAACCCTGATTAGTGGAACGTCCTTCTCACAAAGGAACACGGACAGGCTCATTTCAAAATTAAAATTATGCGGGGATCTTACTACATCAAAAATAGAACAGGTGCTCTTTTCACATTGAATTTCGAACATTATAAATTGTTTGTGTATGGTACAATATTTGGCTCATTAAAAGCTATATTTTACGGCAATGAACTTTTGCAGGTTATGAGAACTACAAAGAGGCCGGCTTTCGCTTTCCATGGTTCGAATAACTATCTCACGTATCGTTAGGGATGATAAACCTGATGGGTAGAAAAATATTTCTTTGATCCGTCGCAAACCACTAGATTTTAGAAAATTTGCCGTTACATAAAAGTAAAAAGTATCAAATGTGCGAGTTATGTTTACTAGGTTACAGTAAACACAAATCTAAGGAAAGTCGTATTAAACTTTACAGGGGAATGTTTCCAACATGATTTTAAAATTTTAAGGAAGATATTTTTCCATTACATAGCATCTGTATATATATTTCGGTCACTTTAGGTCACTTTCCGATGTTTTCATGCTCTAACGACTGTCGGACAAAAAAATAATGTTGCCGTTTTTTCGTACTATAGGAAAGTTCTGTAGTACCAACAGACTCTTAACAGAACCATTGTTAAAAACCTGTTTGCCAGGAAATCAGAGTTAGTTCTTCCCAACTTGAAAATAAAATGATAACTTTTTTTCGCTAATTTTTATGACTTTTTGTTACTGGATACACATGATTTCTTCTGGGGATTTAGGTATATTTGTTTAGCTTTTTCTTAGAAGAATCATATACAACTTTACAAGACTTTAACTATCAGCTGCAGGGTTAACCTTATGATTAAAAAATGCTGCATGTAATAAACAAATTATACTCATTACTAAGTTGAAATGAGAATCTGCTTCCATTATTTTAACAAGATTAGGTGCAGTTCAAAGCACACTTATGCATCAAATGTTCTGACTGTAACAGAATTTTTTTGCTACTACCGCCAGCTTCTCCATTCTAAAGACCAGGCAGACAATCTAAGTCTGTAATGCTGCGCCAAAGTGACTACTGGAAAGAGAATAATACTCCCCAAAAACCTCTTAAATCCACAAAATAAAGACTTAACCACACCTTTCGAAGGCTTGAATAGCAAGCTCCGTATTTTGTACAAATTGCTTTAGAGATCCTTTGTGCCAGTATAAGGTATTATAGCGGCCTCTTGAAAGCAATCGGTGATTAAGGCATAATTTCTTTGATCCTTCAAGCTGTATTAGTTTTAGAATCCAAACCTTTAAAGAGCCCATTCTGTTACATGACAATTTGCCAAAGTTAAAACCAAAGCTAGAACTTTGATATGTTTCTCCATAGGTTATGCAGCAACCCGGTAATCTCAACCTTTTTTGTGCCACGATTTATATTGCAAAACTCTTACCACACTTCACCAGTCAAACGTGTTGCAAAATGGCACGCCTTAGACGAAGGAGGTAGTCAGCTACTTGTTGTCAAATGGACAGATATTACATTTAGGCCCGTGGAGTGCACAGCATGTTCCAGAAAAGCCGTTTTCCACAAGTATTGGTTAGGAAATGGGGATCTGGGTGCTTGCCCCAAGAAACATTTGTTGGGGTAACACCCTATAAGACGTCGTAAAATACCCTCTTTGCAAAAATAGAAAACCTTTGTTTTCATCATTGATTTTCATGCTAAGAAAGAGATATTAATCCCTCAGTCTATATTCATCAAATTGTGGAGATGTAGAGCAAGAATTAACAAATTACATGATTTTTCCTTTACAGCACTCGTAGGTAACAAGATTGAGAGAAGGTTTATTTTGTTGTCGTACAACTAAATACGGAGTTCTGCATGTCATGTATCTGTGTTGTGAAACTCCAGCATTCTAAAATGAGTAGAAGTCAATTGAAAAATGACTAGAAACTTCAGTATTGAGCACTACTGTATTCAGCCTTGGTGAAGTATTCGGGAAGCAGTTCCGCTCTGCCCCCTCCATTACATACGGTGTGCTTGCATTAATTTCCCTGTCTACACATCATGAACGCTCGCAAATGACATAATATTTGCGTAAATGATTAATAAGTGTTACTTTTGAAAAGTAATATTGGACAAATTCTCACAGCACACCTAAAGATTCATTTTATGTCTCATTTCTTTGATATTTACCCACTAATTTCTATCAGCGATAATACGTAAAATAATATAAATGTGCCTAGACACTTTTGCTGTAGGGGGGGGGGCGTGCTGACCGGCCCCAATTTGAAATATGCACCACTTCCTTTGTAAATAGCTACGAATGATCATAGAAAAATATATTGCTTAGCATGAGAGATGCGCTGAGACACTTTATGTTGTGGTGGGATGGGGGGAGCGTGCTGACCATTTGAACGATCATTCTCGCTAAAAGAAAAGGTCACGGAAAACACTAAGACCAGTGAGATGCAAAGTCTCCTACTGCATGACCGACTTTTGATCAACGTTCCTGGAATTCAAACATATTGTGGGCGTGACACCTCTACACCGCCAATAAGCACATCATTACTTAGCTTCATTACGAGTAGTGAGTCAATCTCATCATGCAAAGTTGTGGGAACTGTTGGATTGGTGTTGATTACAATCGTAATGATTATGATAATGATGAAAAGCTTGAAGAGAATGGCGACGCCAAAAGCCTGAGTAGGAGACAGCAAATGAGGATATACAGCAGCTGGAATCACGTAACAACTCTATGTAGTGCAGGTATTCGATTTAATTTGGACGGATTTCCATTTTATTTAGCAATTAATCAAAGGCTGTTTACAACTAATGGTTAATTACTGAGTACCACAAGAAAAGCAGATTCAAGAGATGATACTCATTTTGCAGTCATTGTCTGCCGTTTCTCTATTTGAGCATCGGCAGATGGCGGTGAATGACGCTGCTTTCAATAGCAGTAGCTGAAAAGGTAGGAAGGTAATTTTTACGGTTTCAGAGCTTTTTCAGAGTACCGATAATAGCTAATATGCTTTGATGGTTCCTCTAAAGGCAAGTCATTAAAACATTTGCGAATTAACATAATCACTCGCCAAGTGTAATATTATACTATTATTCATTATGACCATTGTTGGATTTAGCAGGGGGGAGGGAGGGGGTGCAACACTCCCAATGTTGTCATGCCATTCGATAAATTTTGCAATATTTTCGTACCATTTAGTAAACTTCAAAATGTTAACTATTTTGTGGTGATGCTTTTTAATAGTCCAGGCTTAGGTTCCTGAAACAGAAAACAATTTTAAGATGGGACAGAAGTGAGAAAGAAGTGCCATTACTTCATTATCGAGGTATCTGTAAGGCATAGTGCCCAACACCCGTCAAAATCGTACCCACATCCTCCAATATTCATCTCTCAAATCCGTCTCTGATTATAGGATATTACGCATCTGCATTTTGTATCCTAGTACAGATTCAAGCCGAAACGTTTGCTGAAAAAGATAGCACATAATCTCTAGCTAAATATTTCTGTTGGGTAGCAAATTTGTACCATAATTTCATTCGGGGTATTGCCTCTGCCCCCCTCCCATTAGTTACGCTTCTGGTAAACATCAACGTTATATAGTCATTCAGATATCTGCCATTTTGCAATCTGTATCTTCTCTCCATTTTGGGTCCACTTTTGGGAAAGTAGAAGCCAAAATATGATCGTAAGCGATAGGATTGTAGAAAGCGCTAGCCTCCTTTCCAAACTGGCATATTCAGGGCCGTAATTTCCACAAAAGCTTTGAGGGGGCTAATTCCTAGCATAATTCAGGGGACCCTGGCTATCACAATGACCGTAGGTCATTGCCTAAAACAGCTGGGGGTCTGGAGGGCGCTGCAAGCCACCCAGCGGGTCCAGGGGGCGGAGCCCCCAGAAGCTCCAGAGATTTTGCCATCTCTAAGGCCTTAAAATGACTTAGGATCACGAAAGTTCTCTTTCTGCACCGTAATAGAAAAACGCCAGAAATAATTACTGTATAGCCTTTGTCTGCAAGTGCACAGGTACGGCAAATCACAGAATCACTATCTTCCCGGTAATGCAAAAATGTAAATTGTTCAAACCATTTGGGGTTGAACGCTCGCTTCTGCTTCCCTATGTCTCTCATAGGAAACGTTATTGATCTCGGTTGGTGTAGCTTTTCCAGAAAATCGCCAGTAGATGAAGAGCTCTTCCCAGAATCTGCAGATGTCATTTTGAAAAGTTATCTGCTTTCTTTCTCCGCTTATATTTTGTAGACGGAGAAATCCAATTTGTTTTTTCTTTGCATGATGATTCAATTCGAGACTCGGGGGCCCCTAGTAATTTACCATGTGGTTATTGATGTTAATGCATTCTCTGACCTTCTAAACGCAGTATAAAGTACATAAAAAAACTTTTGCATCATCAAAATTATTGGGGAGCTTCAGCCCCCCTAGCCCCCAGAAATTACGTCCTTGATATTGTAGCAAAGAAAGAGGCTGACAGACTATTGGTGATACGGAAATTACTGGCTTCAATCAACAATTGTGATGTCGATTGAACAATTGATTCCCCAATAACTTCCTTTTGTGCTTGTGATCTTATCTGCGAATTTTTAGCTGTAGAAAAACAAGTCGAGATGACTTGTGATTTTTCAGTTGCACAACAACAAGTTCACCGTTTCATGCTTCGTTATTTATTGAAATGAGTCTTTGTTGGGCCTACGCTATCTGCCAGGGCATGCTCATCGTTTAAATAAGTTCATAGATTATCGCCTTTGAGCTTGTACGTAAGAATCATACATGTTGGTAAAATCAAGCCGATTTTCACTCGGGCAAGAGGGAGCAAGTACGCCCCTTTCGTCAAATGTTTTTTTCGAAAAAGTTAGATCAAGAAATAGTTTAAAGTATAATCCTGCAGCAAAAGTATTAAAGCATTTTCGAATTTTGCAAATGTTATCCTACAGTGTTTTTTTGACTTGAATTGCTTCAAATTTCAACATTGATTACATGACTTAAGATTATTATTTTATAGTATGGTTACTTTTAATGGCAGTAGAAGCTAAAGCGAATTTTCTAAAAAACACGTTTGTAGCTCAAGCCCAAGATACCCAGCAAACTATTCTTATTGGTTGCGGTCAATAAAGGGCGTGGTTACTAAGAGGGTGTGGTGTTATGCTCCACAGAAAAAATCTGCCCAACCCTGCCATGATATGCTTCCGGCACGTATGTAAACCATCCTCCGTTCTCTTTGACTTATTTTTATTACTTCTTTGACGGCCCTAGTAGAGAGGGAAAATATATCAAAATTCCTATCACCAAATATTTCAAAGTTTAGCTAAATTTTAAAGCTTTCTTACTATTTCACATTTTATATTGAGAATCAAAGATCCTTCGATGTCGAAAACCCTAGTTATATTTTTTGCAACATTCCAATTGTTTCGTATTTCAAAACCCCAAGTAGGCCATCATTGTTGAACGCTATGTAAGTAGAGCAAGCTTAAATGCTGATACATCCAACAAAAAGCCGGTAGTTCAAGGCAGATATTATTGCTCGAAAAACGATTTGAACTGTGAAGTAACAAAGGCATGCTCGCTGTTTCAGGGACATCGAAGCATATTTTTGAGTAATAGGGACAGATGAAGAGTGGAAGGCCCCTATAGGGCGTGAGAGCAGAAACCAGGGATGGAGCTCCTTCAAATTCTTTTAATTACGCCCTTAGTTTACAAAAATTCACTTTTTGAAATGTTGTTGTGGATTTCCGCGTGTGCTTTCCGATGGGCGGGGAAATGATTAGATACCTAGGAAGCACGCTAATCTACGATTCCATTTTATTTCACCCCACCTACCAGTTCTAAAACTAAACCGAGGCAAGCCTCTTAAAACATAACATACTGATAACTATACACTACAAATATCAAAATGCATTCTATCTTAGATGGAATAGGCTAACAATTGCATAACATCAAAAATCTAGGGGTTGCAACCCCCAACCCCCCAACTCTGGTGGGACTGTGTCCACCTAGCAGGAATTTGAGGACTTTCACCTAGCAGGAATCTGCGTGCTGCATGTAGCTAGACTACTTCACAGAAATTCCACCTAGAAGTCAGGCTGTAGCGATATCGCAGAGCCAGGAGCTTTAAATGAACCATTACTGAACGATTTTCTTATTGTCATAAGCGATGGGGTGTAGAGTTGAACTCATCTTAACCGTTCCTCTCTTCGTGGGGACGTGGGTGAAATCACCTAGATATCCCACGTTTTCAATTTGTGATAAATGTTTCAAAAAAAATACTCAAATAGGAAAAGAGTTTAAGACCTTATCGAGTTTGAATCTTGCACTTTCCCAAACAAATTGTTAATTTCAGCAATTTTGAAATTTGGTTTTAAGCAGTGCTGTATCAATTTATATTGTGTGCATAAATAGAGGGTGGCGTCGGATGGGGAGGGTGTCATGCCAGAATGTTACGCAATAAAGAGGGGGTTATCAGCTGTAATTAGACGACCCTTTACATAGGGGGCTGGGGAGTCAAAATGGCAATTTTTTGCGTTTCGTACTATCCGAATCAGCTTCTTGCATCTGGTTGATTTTGCTAGCTATTGTCCTGGCTAATAAGTTGAGCGTAAAGCTGAGAGACTCCAATAACATATATGACGTTAGAAAGCTAGGAACTTTGATTGTCTTTTAATGGGCTCTTAAGATTGGTAAGTTACTTGAGGATATGCCAAAAATATCGAAGTGAATTGTCATTTGAATGGAATTAGCACTCCAATCCTTGTGCAAACAACCGAGATTTCAAACATTCGCCGCTACGAAAGAGTAACATTGTCAATTCATGTTTGATGTTAGCAATGTTTAAGTGGTGGCTAGAATCGAACAATTGTTTATGTTCTTGCAGAAGATAGTGAAAATGACAAAAAATGGTCTATAGATAGCTACAATAAGTCACTGAGCTTGAAACTAGTGCGGCAAGACATATTATGGCAAGACTGCCTACAAGCATCAGAGCCCAGGGAAGGTGGCAGGTGGGAGGGGATAGTATGGCGCTGTATGCCAACAGTTTCAAAAATCAAAAGCTAACAGCAATTTTCTGGGGATAATAGACAGGCCCTCTATTTTTCTACACCAGCGGTCGGGAACCTATGGCTCGCGAGTCACATGTGGCTCTTTTCAAGACTGCATCTGGCTCTCTGCCTCGCAGACAAATCTTAGCAGACTTTCCTCGCAGCATTGCAAAACAGTAAATACCTCCAAAAAGGCCTGTCTAAGTTACCACTTGTGTTGTCTTCAGTTGTCATATAGCCTGAATTGCTAAGTTTGTATCTCATCAGAGGATTCTGTGGTCCCATGCTACACTAATGCCCAATTGTATGGCTCTCATGGAAATCCATTTTCAAACATTAAGCTTCCATGGCTCTTTCAAACAAAAAGGTTGCCGACCTCTGTTCTACACGATTCACTCAGAAGGAGCATCACGTCCAATGCTTCAGGGCCATTGAAAACTCTAAGTGGTCTTGACAACCGCTCGGACTGGAAAGAACATAACGCTGTTACCTATTTTTATAAAACCTTACAAGCTCATCTTACTGAAAAATGATCTTTCACGATTTATAAGGACAGCGGAATTGTATAGTGCTTTAGTCTACATTTTTGTTAGACTTTTTATATTTGTATGGCTTGTAAATCAAAATGTTTTGTAAGAATATATTAAACAAGAATAGCAGGGCTAAAATTCCATTTTAGACACTTTTTTTCTAAGAATAGCTAGCTGTCTACCGAGTCGCAATATTCTGCCGACAAACAGACTTCCTTCAAGCCCAATTTGCCCGCTAACAGCGATGTGCCGAGACACATTCTGTTGGGGGGGCGTTCTGACCAATTGACCAACTATTGTTACTAAATTGTTACTAAGAAAGAAAAAGGTAACAGAAAATACTGTGGCCAACCCTCTTGCTGCCTGCCTGGCTAACTTTTGACCAACTTTATAGCAAATTTGAAAATATTGGGGGGCGCGACATCTCCCCATCGGCACATCCCTGCCCGCATATAGTACTTGCCTCGAGTTTTATCAGCAATACACTGTTGACGGGCACCACTGATATGTCGGTAAATGTGCCGAGAAGCTAAATGTTAGGGGCGTGGCGCCCCTCGCATCCCCGTATGGTTAGGGCTCTGTATGAGCTTAATATTATACTTCTATCATTCTTAATTGTTAAGGTGTAACTTGGCCTGGAAATGAGAGGAATGTATTCATATCTTTGTTGATGTCTTACTTCATCATAAAAGCAGATTAAAAGAGGAATAGAATAATAAATATTGTATTTATTGTCCAAAAGTTAATCTCCAAGCACGATTATAGCTTTAATACACAAACATTCTAAGTTTTGATGGAACTTGGGCCTTGCATTATTCTTAAATTATTCTTAAATTTCAGCGAATTTTAATTTGGATATTCGTATAAAATATTAAGTGCGTATCAAAATTAGTACAGAATCGCATAAATTTCAGACTTCTTCAAGGACCCTTTGCATATGTGAACTTTTTATGTTTTGTTCCTTACTTTACATACCATATTTTGCTGGCTTGGTCTGTTCAGGTTTTTCGTTTATCAAAATGTAACACAATAGCAAAAATTTATATTTTTCCTTTCATTTTCAGATAAATTTGCACATTCGTTACTGCAGTGAAAACTTCGGCATTTTTGCAAAATTACACTTCTATAAAAGAACACTTTTATAAGAACACGAGCTTGAAATTTGTGGAAAGTTAAGAATAAATTGAGGACAAGGCTGAGCCTGAATTTTTGTCATAAAATGCATGTTTGGATAACGATACAGAAGTTCTTCACTAACAAGCGGATAATAAATGTCCTTTCTTTTTAATCTGAGGAGAGCTGACGAGCTTGAGACTTTTTGTCGTCCATTTTCGCAAATTAGTTGCTCCTAGCGAAACTAGGTATTGTACTAGCATTGGCTATTTATAATTGTTTGTATACTTTTTAAATAAAAACACTTATATTTAATATAGACTATCTCGGCTGTAACAATTTGCTCTCAGTCAATAAAAGCATCAAATTTTGTCTTGTATATTGTCTTTCCATGTATTTCTAAATGGCCTACACGCTACTAATTCAAGAACAAATTAAGTACAATTCAGTCTCAAAATTTAGGAAAATTTTAAAACAGTCAGCCTGAGCCTCAATTTTAATGTTTCTTATAAAAAGAAGTGTGGTATGGAAAGGGATTTAAACAGAAACTTGAATTATTTTCATTGGAGTAGCTTCGGGGTATAGTATAATCCCGATAACCCGGACTCTGGGTAGCTCGGACAGTCGCTTTATCGTATGGATTTCTTGTCTCCCTTGGATTTGAGGCCTGTTATCGAGACCTTGGGTATTTCAGACGTTCGCTAAGTCGGACGAATTTGCTGTCCCCTTGAGGGTTCGAGTTAACGGGATTGTACTGTACTAGCAGAGACTTTTGCATGATTGTCTGAATTGTAGAGAGAAGTCAGCATGTTGTTATAGAATGTAAGGTCCTTCCCCCTCCTTGGTAGAGAAGTTGCGTAACAGGTTAATGACCCATTTGATTAATTATTTCTTTGTGTTTATTTGTGTTGCTATGTTTTGTGTAATGGCCACAGGGTTTCTATGTAGTTCCATGCTCCCTGTGGTATCGTTGTGCATTTGTATGTATGTAAATATTTATACGAATCAAAAAAGTCAGTAGAGCGGTATGAAATATGGATCATCTGCCATCGCTAGTATATAGCTTTTTCATGATTATTTTGAATCTACCTAACATGATTGTTGTCAACGGGATAAGAAATTTTCCAACAAAATTGGAAGTCGAGCTACACAAAAGGAGCTTCTCGTCGCTTAAGTCCCTTCTTTCTACATCTATTTTGCTTTTTCAGCTAGGTATCGCCAATAGCTTCCCATCTTTTATACTTGCTGCTATGTTTTGTTTTGATCATTGAGGAGTATACTTTACGTTGAGAATCTAAAGCTGTCACTCAACCGACACTTCTCAAACAAGGTTAACTCGTCCTCAAAATATTCATTAATCAGAATATGATGCTACATACCGAACAAAGTACTTCAAATTGAATACAACCTCAGTAGCAAGAGCGATATGTAAGTACTTGATGTTATCTACGATGAAATTTGAATCTACAAAATATATGTTGAACGAGCAGGCTTTATTTACATTAGCAGTTTTCACTTTGGTGTAAAAAGTAACGGATATTGTCTTTCTAGGAACACATTTTTCATGTACATGAAAGTGCAGACTCAAAAGTTGTAGTCACATTGTTACAATTCAATGATAATTATGCTTAAGGTGTCTTTGGACAGCAATAAAGATAGTAAAGAACGTGGTTAGTAAGAATCGTGCTTGATATCTTCATTTTCAAGGAACGGAAAGGGTCTGTAAAGGCCTATTTTCCTCTGCTCTCCATTGCTGTAAGTAAATGCCACTTCTGTTAAAGGTTTTTAAAATCATGTAGTGCTGTTACTGAGATTATAAAGTTGCTACTTTAAATTGTGAAAGTATTTTTGAGAATATTGATGTCTGATTGCTGAAATATAATATTAAAGGTCGATAACGACAGAGTAAGCAATAGTTATTGTTGATGTTGATTATTGTGATTGTTCATTATGATTAACGATGATCGATTGATCATTTGATATTTCAATTTGATCACAATAGCACGTGATAATTTTACTGATTGTCATAATATCAGTCTTACCTATACAGTATGCGCGATTGATTATTTTGTATATCTTTCTAGTGGCTTAACAACAACATTCTGTCACGCATACGTAAGTAAGTTGTGTAGCTTTCAATGGAGCTTTTGTTGATTCAGACAATGTATATATATATAAACAAAGTTTTAGAAAGATTCCCACTGAGATTTCCAACTTCCAATGTATTGACTAAAAGCTCGATAACCTTACCGATTCCTTTCATAACATAATCTTCGTCCAATAGGCTTCCTTTCATATTTTTAATAGGCATCACAGTATCCATGGTTTTTTTATTGGGAGTGAGAGCCAGCTTATTTCTGCTGCTATAGAACCCCCTCATTGCTACTCCTCGAAGCCTCAATAGTCAAAAGACTGAATTTAATCTATTCTAAATAAGGTCTAAGCCTGCAGATCTAACTTAAGAATTTCACCGCTCAGCATATGGATAGTGCAGTAGGCAAATTAACCTCAGCTGATGAGAGCCTTTTGGCATACCAGCTTCGCAAAAACTTGATCAGTTGAGATATTTGATGGTAAATGATAAAAAGTAGCAATGCCAAACAATTTGAGAAATCGTGAATCCAATATAAGGACAGTTGCTAGGGTTCTGCAATTCTAAAGCGGACTTTTGAATTATTCCCAATGTGGTTATTACTGCTATGTTGTAAACAATGAGAACGATGAGCCATACAAAACACTGTAGATAAATTGGTTAAGGCAGCATGCATGACTTACTTCCATTGATCATAACACATCAAAGGTTTTACTTGAGCACATCAACGGTTTCCTGTAGCATACGGGTTTCACTCGAGCACTTGTTGCTTCGTGTAATTATTCACACGAAGATCGCACAAAATGTGATTTTGCAAAGTCTGAGAATTATTCAATTGTTGATTTGAAGCATCCTTGCTTCAGAGCACGTTGGAATTCCGCCACGTTCAACGAAAGAATTGCGATGTATATGTCGACTCAGAGTTTTGAAGACCATCCACTGAACATCAAGGAGCAGGAATTTGATGAACTAAGACGGAGAGAGGCGCCTAAACTATGTTACGAAAATTGGCCTTGAAACGAAATACACAGACGATACAAGGATGTGAAACGAGAAACGAAGATGATGCCAGCATTGCCGCTTCAAGCTCCCGCAACTCGGCTTGTGGAATGGAAGAGACTTCGAAATTATTTCCATCATCTGACCAACACGTGGGTGCTGAGGATGAAATTTTGCCATTTACTGTTGACTACTTAGGATTTGATCATATATCAGAGGCTCAATCGATACCATTGATGAAAGAAACATTGAAGAAAATAAAGAAAAACCACACTAAAAGTGTTCGAGTTGATTTTGTCATTCATGATGGAATTCTTAAAGTTTCGGATGTAACTCAAGGGGCATTGCTTATTACTGCTCCACTTTACGCTGTAGCCTTATGTGCTCAAGAACAATTACGAGGATTTGATGCCACATTTGCAATTAATATTACAAGAAGAAGAGTACATCTTTGTCATGTATTTCAAGCCGGATCAAAACTGGAGGTAAATATTAATGCTTTTATTATTAGGTAAAATACATAACTGCTCAAATTTTTACTCTCGTGAAGTTTCAGTCTCGCAAGAAGTTGTTTATATTTTTAGCATGTAAATATAGCGACGAAAAGTTTTCATTTGAAGGCGAGAACTTACTTCAGTCATCCATATCATTTCTTTTGTACTTTTAGTTGAAACAATACCTGCTCAAGGAGACAATTGTCAAATTAAAATCTGACAAGTTTTGTATATCACTGAGAAATTCTCGATAGACATTAACTGCAACGAAAATAACAAAAAAATTGAAATCCGTTAAGAGTCGCAAAGACTGATAAAATACGGATTTTTATTTCCATTAAGCCGTGTGAATTCCATGCCAATGTCTATGCATTCAGCAAAAAGTCAACCTAAATATTCATTGACTCATCAAATTACCCATTTTACGTGATTAGTACTGCAGTTCCCAAAGTTTTGAATACTATTGACATGTGCTTCCTGGATGAGTTGGAGGGATACGTCAGGCAGGTTTTAATTAGTCTTGCAATTACTTCCACCATCGACCGAATACCACCGAAGCCTTTGGACTTAAGGACTATTTCGATCCTGTTCAATGAAATCAACAGTAGATATGTCTTCATACATTTACTTTACAACGAGATATCATTTGTAAACATTTGCAATGGGGGAAGGAACTGCACGCTGGAGTCAAGCCACCAGACTAATTTTTATTTAGAAATCGGGTTGCTTAGCTCTCCTTAATCTAGAAAGAAAGGAAAATCTTCTTAAATTCAGTTTTCATTGCACTCAATAGAAAAAATCTTGCAAGATTAAAGATGGAGGAACAGTACTGGATTATCTTCTCATGCTTCCTTTGTTTTCGTCTTGAATTTCTTTTTCTGAAAATGAATAGTCCTCAAAATTGCTGTATTTTCCTTTAATTTTACTGTGGAAAAATAGCAAAAGTTCGTTGAAGTTTAATAAATTTCGCATCGTACACATAAAAGAACTGTTGCGTTATTTGCTGTATGATTTTGATACTTTTTCACGAGTTAATAATATCTTTGCATGTTTAAACATACTTAGGCACCATTTCTTCATTTTATCGGGGTTATTTCAGTGCACTCCATGGAGTTACATGAACATGTTTTACTTCATCCTATAAAATGGTATAAGGACAGTCATCAGAATAATTGTCAAATGCCATTATCTATCCTTAATGATCAAATATCTCTCACGGTTGACATCACTGTCGTAATATCAAAGGAGCCACTGTATATTGTTGAGGTAACATTTAGATGAGCAGTATCCCTTCAATTTGCACCGAAAAGAAAACATTCTACAGATCGAGCTAACTCTGGATTCTCTGAAGTAACTTATCGGCCCATTTAGGCGTTGAGCTCAAGGTTTGAAATCTGGGTTGATTTTGGCATATTTCTATCTTGAATATAAATAGGCAAGACTTTCATCTGGCTTTGGCTGGGTTTAGAATAGCAGCAAAGTACAAACAAGTACTATTTCACTTGGCTAAACAAGGGTAAAGGATTTCCATACTCAAAGAGCTCTTATGTGCTTAAGAAGTTTATCTATTTTAGTGACATAGATCAAAAAGAGATTGTTCTTCTTTCTATACTTCACACGAAGGTATGACGTCGATATGAGGTTAATCAATGCATCAAGTATGCAATGAATTCTAGCTACGTTAATACTCTAATAGCAATATCAGCCGCAAATTATCGGAGTCTTAGACCTCAAATTACGTCCAGGGTATCGCTAGCAATCGATTTTTATTGACCTTGAAAATATTCTTTGTAGGCTTTGGCTGGCGTTTCATGCTCTAATTTGCATGGTGGCCAAAGCAGCAGAAACTATCCTTATACTTCCTGTTAAGTTCGATACACTCTCTTTAGAGCTATTCCTATTTACAGGCATCTATGCTGCATCTATTTTCAAGTCTAGCATCAGTCTTTCTTCCTCTCAGTCTATTTGGATACATTTTTTATTGAACTGCATCCTGACATTACGTAGTAATAGATGCTCTTGTCAAGTCATAAAAAATGCCATTTCAGCATCTTCTAACGTATTCCTCAATGCCTGATTCACTATCTTCTTTGAATTTCTGTCATGCTAATTTTCTTAATCATATCTTTCTGTGCACTGTTTTTGTGAGCAAAGGATTAGCCTATAATGCTGTGTAGCATTGCTTATCTTTTTGCTCTTAATTTGCTTCAATTATATTTTGTCAAGTTTTCCTCTGTAAAACGACGTTCACTCTAGCAGTTCCAAGTAATGCTGGAAGGAAACTTAATGGCACAAAACAGAGTAGTCTTTTTACCACCGTACAAATTTCTCAATATGTTGGTTAGCCGTCATTCATATCTTAGCTAAGCAGTCCAGTTTCTAGTAGACAACTCTGCACCTGTCTCTGATCTGTGGTGAAATCTTAATCTTTTTATAGATACCTTGGTCAAGAATTTCCTCTCTCATTATACGTAATTTAGTGCCTTATGAACTTGGCGCAGCTGTTTTTTCTGCAAAAGTCTTATGAAAAAAGAGCTCTGGAACTTGAAAATGCAAAAATTGCTGAATTTTTAAGCTATCTGGAGAACATCAAGTTCTTTTGAGATTCTACGGAACGGCAAGCTTTTTAGAAGTCCATTCTGAGAGTCTCGCAGCAAGTAGATTTATTGAATCGGGCAGTATCTTGAATTTAAGTCAAACAATTTTTTGTTGGGAGGATTTGCTTTGTGACAGATTTTTTTAGGAATAGCTACTGTCATCATTGACCATCCTTCTGTTGACCATGGAGGCCTCGTATTAAATCTGCATGCTTCATTCAACGATAAAATCTGCTTGAGTCTGTGTAGAGAGCCAACCAGAATTTTGCGGAGAAATCTAATGTCTCCATGAAAACAAAGAGAGTGATAAATGAGTAGATTCAGTTGTTTGAAAATTTGTTTGGTTGAGGAGCGGCGATAAAGCGCTTTCAATGTGATCACCTCAACAATGTCTTTCAATGTGAGCACAACAGAGATTTCTTTCAAAGGTATGGCGATATTTTCTAATCAAAAATCTTAATATCAAAGCATTAATTTCTTTCAACGTACAAAAATAAATCAAGTTTACTCTCACCAGCTTCCTTCCATGCCCCCTAAGATACATTTTGTCAATAGTCGCTGTGACTTCAATTTTCACGATTCCACTCAATACGTTTATGTCTTAATATCAAATTCATCAAGAAAGGAAAATGAAATAAGAAGGCTAAAAGATTTTGGTACTTTCACATAAGGTATTGAGAATCTGTATGCAAATTGCTATAATAATGTTTGATCTTCACTTTACAAGGAACTATTTTCGCATTATGTACTTTTAGTATGCTTTTAATTCATGGAAAGCAAATTATAGCTCAGTACAGTAGAGAAGAGTAAATTACAATACTTACGAATATCATAGTATATCATAGTAAAGCACAGTACATTTCAGTACAGTATAGTGCAGTACAGTATAGTGCAGTACAGTATAGTACAGTACAATACAGTACGATACAGTACATTACAGTACAGTACAGTACAGTATAGTGCAGTACAGTACAGTACAGTACAGTACAGTACAGTACAGTACAGTACAGTACAGTACAGTACAGTACAGTACAGTACAGTACAGTACAGTATAGTACAGTACAGTACAGTACAGTACAGTACCGTACAGTACAGTACAGTACAGTACAGTACAGTACAGTACAGTACAGTACAGTACAGTACAGTATAGTGCAGTACAGTACAGTATAATGCAGTACAGTACAGTATAGTATAGAGCAGCATGGAATAATGATGTTGAGAATCCCTTTCTGGGCCTCTTGTTGTATTTTTCTTTGACATTCGTAGAATTCTATCCAAGGGATACTACATTGATAAGCAGTTGCCTTCCATCTCATCATCTCTGCGTTACGAGCTACGTAAACTCGATGTGATTACATCATAGTTTATTACAGTACAGTACAGTACACAGTATTTTATTCAGGGCTCAGGGAGGCTACCGCCTTCCCCCCAATAATAAAAATGTTGGTGTTCGAAAAACTTTCAAACCTGCAATAAAATCGATAAATCAGAAGGTAGCTTTGAAACAAGTGTGTCACATACCCAGTATGCTCCTGCGTAGTGTATGTAATTAGGTTATTCTTCTTGTGTTTGTTTGTTTTGTATAGCATTTGCATAGTATTGTGCTTTAGCTTGTGCGTCAATGTTTGCATCATCTCTGATGTATTATGATTGCGCACTCCTCTTCTTTTGTTCAGATTGTAGGTGCGGGAGTTTCCCAGTATTGTTAGCCCGTAGTGGTACCCTTGTTATCATTAGTTTAGTCATGTATATTTTACCGTAGTTAATGTTATCTTAGTTTTACATCATTAGCTGTATAATTTATGCATGCCCTTCTCTTCCTTTCCCACGTATTCATAGCTTAGCTTCGTATAGTTTGTAATTATGAGTAATGCTTAGTCATCATTTTACGTTTATTTGCATGTAGTATATATATTAAGTTAGAGTTAGGCTAAGGAGAGTTGAGGGAGAGTTGAGGGTTATAGTTAGAGTTGAGGGTTAGAGTTGAAGTTAGAGAGATGTAGCAAGCAAGTGCAACTCAAGCAAATGTGAGCACAGGCGTCATGGAGGCTGAGGGTAGAACGCGAACTCTTCATTAGTTTTCATGTAGCTATTCTTTTAAACTTCTACAAAGATTTGAGCAAGGAGTATTCTCTCTTGTTGCAATTCTTGGGTTTGTGACAAGGTAGCTTTGAAGGTAGCTCTAATATTTAAAGGGTGTGGTCAAAATATTTCCGTGGGGTGAGCCCCTTGACCCCCATCGCTTTTTCCTTGTTCATAGCAGATGGTACTGCAACGCTGGCTATGACAGGAGCCTAGTTATTTCCTAGTTACTCCCAGAGTCCACGCCCAGTTTTGCCCCTTCCCTTCTTGGCTCCACCCTATTTTCCCCCCAAGAGATGACCCTGGCTACGCCATCGACAATACAGTATAGCAGAGTACAGAATATTACATTATAGTTTAGTGCAGTACATCGTAAGTGTGACGTCACGAAAATTCTGCTTTCGGATTGTTTTAATTTTGGCTCTGGATTCTGAAAGAGCATTGTAGAATAGCCATAAGTGATAAATTTCAGCTTGATCTGAAAACTATTGACCAAGATACAGGGAATCAAATGCTGACTTAGTTCCTATCAAACCATTCTGTTTTGACCCCTGTTCTAAAAGTTATGAAAAAGTGGTTTGTATGGCAAGACATCAAATGGCCATATTTATTATCAAATGTCCATGAAACTATCAACGCGTGCCCATTTCATGGTGCATTTTTCACTCCATATGGTAAAAATACAAGAATTGTTGAACTAGGTTGCTATGACGTCACCACTTTGGTATTCTATTGTTATGAAAAAAGTGTGTATTGTATTTATATATTACAAGCTACTATCTCTCGTTTGGTTGGCTCTCTCTTTGTTGCTAGTCAGTTTGTAAAAGTAGAAAGATAGCGAGAGAAGGTATCATCGGTTGAATTAGTTGCTACAATATGGTATTAGGCAAGGATATGAAGTTGTTGTTGTTGTTGCCTAGCTAAGGGTTGGTGGCTAGCACAAGTTATATCAGTTAATGGCAAAGTATATTTTTTGCTAAGACGATTATTTTTAAGGCTATCATGCCTTTCCTTAAAAACTTTGTCAACTATAATGATGAGCCATGCTGTCGCAGCACAGATGGCAGAGAAATTAACTTTCAAACCAACTCAGTGAGGCATGCATAAAAGAATTTAATTTGGTTGGGAAAGTTCTTGTGTTAGTTGTTAGCTAAAACGAGTAGTTTTTGTTCTCACAGTTAAGCGTGTTAAATGTGCAGTAATCGAGTGATTTTCATAGTTTCAAGTGATTATCTTTTACAGACGGCCTTAGCGTTATCTTCTTATTCATTGCAATCAGGAGTTTTGAGGGGAGGTTTTCGATCAAACCTGCTCGTCTAATCCAGAGATTATTTTCCAATTTTAATGTGACCTACTAAAATCATAATTAGAACATTGAGTTCAGAATTGAATTCAGCTTTGCCTTGCAACAAAGATCGTTAGCTCATCAATTCTAGATATTCGCTGTATTGAATCTCTTGGGTTCTATGACGGCCTGATGGATTTAGAAGTTTACAAAACCGTATCAGAAACACGTTATAGCAGAAGATGTGTTAATACCACTTTGAGGAAGTGCATAGGTTGCCAGCTGTGCAATAGTTCAGTATTAATTGCTGACGATCTAATGAATAACTTCTGAAAACGTCTGCAACAAAAAACAAGGCCCAACTAATAGAGGATAATGCAAGGTTGCTGATGAAATTCTTAGCGAAGATACCAAGGAATTGACTGGAGCTCAGTAATAGTAATATTGTGTGCATTCAACGGCAGAATGCTTGTTCTTGCATAAAGTCTCGAAATACATCTAAAAAGCCATCGAGATAATTGATGTAACGTTAAGGAAAGAACTGAGACTGTTGATGTTGAAAGGAAGTTGAGGTCAATCAGCGAACAAGACAGGAATGAATACAATAGATTCGAAAGTGAGCATGATGCTATTATTTGGCAAATCGCCCTTTCACGAGTGTGAGCTATGAATTCTATTATCTTAAGCACATGGGTCAATTTAATTTGAACTAGCTTTTGCACAATTTGAAATATCAAAAATTAACATTTATCATGACAAGCTTTTTTCTATGAAATCTTCTCATGGGTAGGTTGGAAAGGAGAATTAATAGTAAGGGACCTTGTATTAGTTACAGAGGCCCAGAATCGAAGAGAAGTTAATTTTCCCAAAGGATTTTTCTGATAGAAAGAAGTTGTACGAATGCATTGTAATTCAAATTCAGGGATGGCTAAAATGATGTTTTTGGAATAATTCGGCACCAATCACTCAGTACCAATAACTCTCTTCAGCAGCACCCTCTCTGCCAATAATGAACAGTCTCCAACCCGATAAAGCCTATCGGCCGTTATTCAATATATATATAT
>WIPJ01067533.1:11809-45405 GCA_018155075.1 Cassiopea andromeda | reverse complement strand
TCAGTGAAAAGCTATGAAGGAGTGGAAACTTTACCCAAAAGGTAAGGCTATAGTTTTGAGTGTGACTAGAAATTCTTGATGAATAGATTCGGCCATTTAAGTGAGAAACTATCAGAACATAGAAACTTTACCCAAAAGGCAAGGCTATAGTCTTGGTTCTAAGTGGCCCCTTTGGCGTTGAGTGGAAACTAGTAGTAGAAGGATTAGACCAACTCAGTTAGTATAGTGTGGATAAGACACAAGTGTGATTGGAAGTCAAGGCTACAGCATGGATCGAGATCCCACAACAACAAAGAAACTACCACTCTCTAGTTCACCTCAAAAAGGAAATGAAGCAGCTTCTGAAAATCTGAGATGGGTATTAGCAATCAAGCTCGACACCTAGGAAGAGCAGCTTTTTAACTCGCTGATAGCGCTGCGTGCCTAAATATTAATTAATTACTTTATTATTATTGTTATCATTCACCTAATCCTGACATTAAATCACTTTGGGTCGATACAAGCTATGGCACTAATCTTCAGTATGACCAGTTCCAGGATACTAAACAAGTTTTGAAAGCTATACAGCATGAGCACGAAGATCACATCAAAAATACACTACTTTCTCAAGGCCTGGTAATCTCATCTATTCTCAACTTTTCATGCCGGAAAACTTCAAGCATTTGGTCAACTGTTCAACAAAATATGCCGAGAAATATTTTCAACTTCTCTATAAAATATCTCAACAACACTCTTCCAACTCGAAAAAATCTTTGCAAATGGTCCATTGCTCAATCGTCAGCATGTTCATTCTGCCTTCTATCAGAAACTTTACAACACGTGATATTTAACTGTAAATGCTACCTCCAGGAGGGGAGATACACTTGGTGCCATAACTCTGTTCTTCTCTACCTTGCTAACATATTTTCATATCTTAGCCAATGCAAAATCTATGCTGATTTGCCTTCAATTTACTTCTCCATGTTTGATTACCTCACGGGGAATAACGTACTCTACATTCTAGAACTTACACTAAGCTTTGAGACTAATATGCAGGTTAATAGTATAAGGAAAGCCAATAAGTACAACAGACTTGTCAAGGATCTGTCCTCTACCTATAACAAAATTACTTTTATTAATTGTTCCATGGGTGCTCTTGGTGTTATGGGCTCTTCATGTGGTTCTATTCTATCGTTGCTCCAGGATCTAAACTTTGACAACCTCGTACTGAAAGGAATTATTATGAAGACCATCAACATTGCTATTAGGACTTCATCTTTTGCCAAAGAAATAAACCATGGAACAGCCCAGAACTTCTGAACATTTAATTCCTTTTATTATTTCACCTTTGAGTTATGTTGTATGTCTATTATCATTATTATTTTGGTTGCTTTTAATGTATAGTACAAACTAGCCAATGGTACACTGCCATTATATGAGAGGTGTATTATTTTATGTAATAAATATATTCATATGAAAGTTTGAAAAAAATTATTATCATTGAAAAACCTCACCTCAACTATACAACAATGGTAATGACCACCATCATCATACGCACCACGTATTACATTTTTTGCATGAGAAACAAACCAGGGACTGACCCAGAACTCCTCTTACTGACACAACATTGTATAAACTATAGCTCTGTTTTACTATTATTATATTTTTTTATTGTTTTTTTTGTAAGCCAGCCAAGTACAGATTGCCTTTTTAGTGAGATTTGCACTTGTAATATTCAATGAGATATTATAAATGAATTTTTAAAAAAATTATTATTATTATTACTAGCCTTTTGAGATTGGCTGGAAATTGACTTGAAAATAAAGTAAAGCAATCTAGTGTAGCAAAGTGTAAAGAGTAGTGCTTATAAAGAAAAGCTTTAGTCCTTTTCTGAGAGGAAATGTATTAGAGAACAAATTGAATCAACTTGGTTATGACAAGTGTGAAAAAAATACACAATTGGGCCAACAAAGCAAGCTTATAGTCTTAAAGAGAAACAGGATTTAGCCTAAAAAGCAAGCCTTAGATCTTGACCTGGATCTTGACTAGAAATCAACTGAGAATAATTTATACCAATCTAGTTTACAAAATACGAGAAATACATGATTTTGTCTAGAAAGGTAAATCGTATCCTTTAACTTTGAGTGAAGAATAATTTGAGCCAATTTAGTGTACTATAGTGTGGGAAAATAGAGGACATGTCTAAAAAAGCAATTAGACAAATTTAGTCGAATTAAATTCATAAAAATGAAAAACCATGTCTAAAAAGCAAAGCTGTTGTTCTTGATTTTGATTGGAATATACAAACTAGAACAATTTTGTGCAGAAAGTGTGGAAAAATAGAGGATTTAATTTGAAAAGTAGGGATAGAGCCTTTGTTTTTGACTACAAGCAGTGAAAAATAAATTACACAAATCTAATTCTGGACAGATGTGGAAATAGGTGATTTTGTCTAAAAAGCAAGTCTATACTCTCTGAATTTGAGTGCAAATGATTGGCGAATAAAGCAGACCAATTTACGTGCACAAATAAAAGTGTGAGAACAGCAGGATTGTGTCGAAAAAGTAAGGCTATAGTCCTTGATTTTGACCGGGAATGACTTGCAAATAAATTTGACGAATTCACTTGCACCACAAAGCTTGGCAAAATACATAATTATGATTCTGACTGGAACTTGAGAGTGAGCGAGACCAATCTACTTACATAAAGGAATCATGGAAAAATATGGTTTTTTTTATCTGAAAAAGCTATAGTTCTTGATTTTTGGCATGAAAAATGACGAGAGAATAAATTAGATAAATGCAGATGTACAGAAATCTGGAATCTATCTAAAAAGTAAGGTTGTAAAATTGGGTTGACTGGAAAACAATACAAAAATAAGCTTGACCTTTTTCATTTTTACATATTTCTCACATGGGCTATTTTTTGTGGAAATGTGGCATACTGCATTTTGCTTTCAAGAAGTAAGGCTACTGCCTAAGATTTTGAGTGTAAAATGAATGGATAACTAATTAGAGTAAGGCATTTGAGTACATACATAAAAAAAGTCCAAACTACACGATTTGCCGGTAGTGGGAGGCTAGTAACAGTGGTCTAAACTGATTGGGAAAACTGATGGTGGAAAGGTGAATACGGATAGCCATAATTTGCAGGTGTGGGCTGTAAAAAAACAGGAAGATGCTCGCTGGCTGTAGACAGTCACAATTAACAATCTAAATTCAAAACCTCAAAACAAATTTTTGATAACATTTATACTGCTGAAATATAACTTCAATTTTTATAAATAATCCCGTTGATGTAGTGTATAATAACTTTCTCTACTGCCACTATAAAAGTACAATAACAAACAAGGTTTAGAAATATAGAAAATCCTAGAAATATGAGTCCCTTGTTCTTGATGCAAAGCTTTAGGAACCTTGCTGATCTGAAACGAGAGGAGAAGGAATTGTAAGTGTGAATTATGCTGAGTCTATTTAGCAAACACTTGCAAGAAAAATACCATAACTTTTGGCAGCACCCAATGCTGGGGCCATCGCAGGCTTATTTTCAAAAGCTTTACTTCCATATCGATTCATTAGCCCCCCAAAAGAAAGACTTTTGTAAAAAGTACAATCACCAAATTTATGCGTGATCAATGACATGTCTATCCCCCTCCCTATTACACACCCCTATAATTGGATGCCAAAGGGTATGTTTTTTTACTTGATTTTAGCAGCCTAACACTGGTAACATAAACTATTTCCAGCTGTTAAAGCTCCAGGATCACTAAATGTAATAATGAATAAAAATTATGTGATAAATTAAAGCAGTTAATCATATAATATGAAATCTACTCAAAATATCACTCTAGTGCAGGGGTCGGGAACCTTTTTGGCTGAAAGAGCCATGGCAGCCTCAAATTTAAAAATGGCTTTAAATGAGAGCCATACAATTGGGCATTGGTGTCGCGTGAGACCACAAAATCTTCTAATTCGATACAAAATTGGCAATTCGAGCTAAATGACAACCGAAGATGACACAAGTGGTAACTTTGGAAGGTCTTTTTGGAGGTATTCACTGTTTTGCAATGCTTTGAAGAAAACTTTTTAAGACTTGTCTACGAGCCAAAGAGCCAGATTCAGTCTTGAAAAAAGTCACACGAGGCTCGCGAGCCATAGATTCCCGACCGCTGCTCTAGTGTATAAAGTTACTACACAGGCTACGATTGAGCAGTTATGGCAACAAGTGACTCGAGTCTGTCTGGTCAGCAATCAATTCTTGGTGGATCAGCATACTTTCAACATTACAATAACAAAAAATCTTATTCCATTGGGTATTTGCGGCAATGATAAAACAATTGTTAAATTATGTGCTTAGCTACAATAACCAGAGGAGTATCCAACTTTGGTGACATAAACTAGCCCCCCCTCCTTACGCCTCATGTTCGATTCAAGAATTGAGGGGTTTAAAAACACACATACCTTGCTTAAACGAGGATGACGTAGCATCCATGTGTGGCGGTCTGAAAGCATTTAAAGCTGCCAATCTCTCATTTTCCACATAACGACTTCTGATTGCCTCAGCTAAATTATGCTGCGGCTGTTGCTGAGGATGAAGTCTACGAGCTGCATCAGATGGACGCAAAAGATTTGAAAGTGGCATTGACATCGAAAGTGGTGGCCTACTAAACTCCATACCATAGGGTGGGAAATTTGAACCAAATTTTGATACTTTTTGATAAATCTCATTACTGCTCGGTAAATTCTGCGGTGAAGCATTCTGAGATCGTGGTTGTTCTGTTCTAGAACTGGAAAGATTAGTTCTAACTGAAGAGGCTTGTGGAGACATTGATGAGCCATGTGACGAAGGGGACACATGAGTAGGTGTCCTTCTACTCTTTGTTGCAATGCTGGTTCCTTGTTTTGATGTGTGCAACATTCCCATACTGCCAAACAGAGAAACAGAGGGGGATATCCTTAAAGGGGATATCCCTGTAGCTGATACTGGGATCTTACGTGTCTCCTTTTGATGCAACGATGTTGGAATCGCGTTGATAAATCTGGCTTCATTTCTTTTCTCAAGATTTGATGTACTTAGCTGGTCCTTCTCCTGTAGAGTGATGACATTTTGTGAATGAATCTGATTAGGAGAAACGTGCTTGCCTACAGTAACAGATGCCAGCTGCACACTATTGACGTTAACATTTTTAGTGGCTGACAAATCTAGTGAACTAGTACTAACTAAATTCTCAATGTGGAACGAACTTTTGCTTACATTGGATTGCACAACCGGATTTAACGTCTGAGTATTAGCTATTGTTGCTACAGTCGGAATTTCATGTGCTGCTTGCTGTCCTGAGTGGTTCCGTGACCCAGTTTGCATGAAACCTGGCACAAAAGTTGCGCCATGAGGAAGTGACGCCACTAAACCATGTCTTGGTAGCGAGTAATTAACAGTACCTACAGTACGTGGAACACTGCGTTTACTGTTATCACCTTCTTCAATTATTTCAGTCTTTACATTCAATATTTTTGCTGAATCTCCTAAATTATGTTCTTTTTTATTTACATGTTTCGTTTCATTCAATTCAATATCATCCTCTTGTCTGCCAAAAAATGGTGTATTTGCATTCAGCCACTTTCTTACCCGTTGATTGCTCTCCTCCACACTGATTCTCTTATTTCTGTTTTCTTCAGACAAAGGATCCTCAATAATTGCGTGCAACTCCTCGATTTTCTTTGAACTTATGTCAACCTCTGGCTTATCAGGCTTTCCTTTTTCATCTTGGTTACAAGGTTGACCTGAACTTGCGGCTGGCGGAGGCTGGGGAGGAGGAGCAGCAGCTGACACAATAGCTGAAAATGAATGATGCAACAAGTATCAGACAACAATGTATGCTGTAGTATGATGCAGAATGATGCAATATGATGCAAGGTGATCAACCATCTAAGTGATGATTCAAGTGATAGATCATAAATTAAACTGATCAAACAATGATTTTATTGATCGAGCAATCAAACGTGAACAAGCTAAAATGGCAAGAGGAATAACCATGCATCTAAGTAGCAACAGATGGATCAATCATACAATCAATTTATGAAACAATAAAAGAGTGATTCGATGTTTTCGCCAATCACTTATCAGTGATTTGATGGATTTATCAATTCAGGTAAGAATTAGTAACCAATGTAGACATTTCACAACAATCAAAAGCTCGGAAGTGAAGAATGGGAACAACACTAGCAAAGCATGATTCTAAAAACCATGAAGCAGACATGAACTTTGATTTCTGATCAACATTGATTATTGATTCACCTGCTGGTGATTGCTTTTGTTTTAGTTCATGTTGCAATTTTAGATGTTGTTGGAGTTGTAAGCTAAACTGCTCCTGTTGTTGCTGACAAGAGGTAGGCTTTGGATGCTTGTGAAATAATTCTCTTGAATCCTCGTGTTCTCCAATTTTCTTTGCTTTCTTCTCATGATCTTCATTTGGATGTGTCTGTAGCCGTTGTTCCATTTGAGGTGGTTGTGGTTGTAACTGTTGCTGTAGCTGCTGTTGCTGTGGTTGCTGCAGCTGCTGCTGTGGTTGCTGCAGCTGCTGCTGTGGTTGCTGCAGCTGCTGCTGTGGTTGCTGCAGCTGCTGCTGTGGTTGCTGCAGCTGCTGCTGTGGTTGCTGTTTTTGTGCAATGGTCTGCTGTTTCATGTGTTGTTGCTGCAAAGCACTTGGTTCTCTGTCTTGCTGTATTTTAAGATGTTGCTGCAGCTGCTGCTGAAGCTTGCTATGCTGCTGTTGTTGCTGCTGAGAACTACTTTGTTCTTGTTGTTGTTGCTGCATAATGTTAGATCCTACTTGTTGCTCTTGTAGTTTCCCATTTTGCTGTTGTTGCTGCTGCATCAACAGCTGAAGTTGTAGTGGATATTCTGCAGGCAGTTGTTGTTGCTTGCTATGTTGTTGTTGTTCCTCCTGAGAACTACTTTGTTTTTGTTGTTGCTGTTGCATAATGTTAGATCCTACTTGTTGCTCTTGTAGTTTCCCATTTTGTTGTTGTTGCTGTTGCATCAACAGCTGAAGTTGTACTGCATACTCTTCAGGCTGTTGTTGTTGCTTTGATCTGCTTTGAAGATGTTGCTGCTGCACATTACTTTGCTGTTCATGCTGTAACTGATGCTCCATACTAGGTTGTTGTTGATGCAACTGCCCAAGGTTCTGCTGTTGTTGCAGGATACCCTGTTGCTGCTGAATTACACGCGCCTGCTGAAGTTGCTGCTGTTGTTTTAAACTATTCTGCTGTTGCTGCTGCTGTTGATTGCTTATTTGTTGCAAATTACTCAACTGCTGATGTTGTAGTTGACGTCCAACACTTTGCTGTTGTTGATGCTGCATCTGCAATCTCTGCTGGAAACCCTGTTGCCTCAAAATACTCATACGTTGTAACATTTGAAGTTGTTCTGGTGTAAACTGAGCAACCTGCCGCGCAGCATTTGCATTTCCTCTTGCAAGGAGGCCTCGAATAATAGCTTGTTGATTTAAGACAGCTGTCATCGGATTTTGATTAGGTGGTGATTGAACCTGTGTTGTTGCTGGGCCTGTCAAAAGACAACAAAGGAAATCAACATTTCCACCATACAACAACCGTAAATCCTTAAATTGCCCCTCTTTCTTTAACAATGCTCTAGAAATTCATAAAAAACCATATGTATTGTAGCTGTAGCATCAAGGAAACATGACCAACCACAGAAAGAATTTTAGAGCGGCCTTTGAATAAGCCTTCCTCTAAAGTAAGTCCCATGTCATAAAAAATAAAATCAGCTGTTATGCACTTAAATCCTCGAAGATTTTTGGTGGTGCAAGAAACTTGTATAAAATAGTCACATGTGCCAAATTTAAAGATTGAAGAAGCTTAAACACTAATTAAGGACCTATCAATACTTCAAATAACAAAACTTTGTCAAAAGGGTGAATGATTTCAGTAGATAATCAGCCAAAGAAATAACCAAACAGCCTGTTTTGAACCTTACTACCTCATCTTCAATGTTGAAATATTTTGGTTAAACTTCACTACATATGATATGAGAAGTACATCTTTTAAATGTTTGTAATGCGTAGAGCAATGGTGCTGAACCTGGGCTCAAACAAACCGTAGGGGCTTGGTGAGTCAGTTTCAGGTATTTGGCAGCTTGGTTCACTCCATTCATATGATTCATGACAACACACTGTGCTGGAACAGTGACTTGGTTTACAAAAGATGCGTAGTACTGTTTGACAACTAATACAGTACATAGCTATATCATACATTTTAAACACATTTTAAATCTCCAACTACGAGGGGTTCAAAGAATGCATCTGTTCAGTGCCTCGAAAAATGTTAAGAACCACTGGTCTGAAGTCTTTAGACAATTAGAGATACCTGTACTAGCTGTTGGTGTCCGGTTCATTAAGTTAGCAAATTGGGGAGACGATGGTGGTATTGAAGCTCGCATGTCCGGTCTGCCTGGAAAAGGAAGTCTTTGAGGAGCAATTGTTGGTTGGCTGGAGCCACTTGATGATGTGGGATTTGCAGCATTTAACAGCTGATAGATACCTGTGCCACGAAGTTGGCTCTGTAGCATTGATGCTCTCAAAACATTGCCGGCATACGCAAGGTTACCATAGCGCAAAATATTCTGCGGCGGAAATGGGTTAATTGGATATAGATTTGGGGTTGGGTTTGCATGTAGACTGGCTCCAGGAGACTGATACTGCCTGTCATTCCCTGGGCTATCATCTGATTTTGGGTTCCCACCTAAGAAGAAAATGTCAAAAGTTAGAGTCAGTGCAGAACAATGCAGTGCAACAGGGTGTGAGCTTTACTGATCAACGGATGGTAAAAATTAATAGCAAAGGAGAGAAAGAAAGAGATTAAAATGATTGGAAAAGATGAGAGCGAAGAAAATTGCACAAGAAAGAAAGATAATAACAATGCTCCTAATTAAGTAAGGAGATGGGAGGGGAAAATCTAAGGTCTTGGTGGCGATGTAGTTTAGTAAGTGAAAATTGAGGGAGATTTTCAGCATAGGAAACGTTAGGCGGGAAGATTATTAATTTCATAGAAAAATTCCACCTAAGAAAAGTTTCACGCTGTTTATTTAAATTTGAAAAATTTTCCACTCAACTAAGCTAGAGCTTCAACAAAAATGTATTTTCTTCCTTTTTTGTTTCAGTTTAGTGCTTGTTTAAAAAAGCAAAATAATAACTTTGATTAAGACCACAATAACAAAACTTACAGCCCATCTTGCTCTTCTTTGCTGAGCTCTTTTCATTTAGGCGAGATTTTCCACGCTTTCTTGACGAAAAACTGTCATCTTCATCAACATCATAATCTTCATCACTAACAATTACTTCTTCTGGAAACTCCTTCGCAAAATGTTTGTTGTATGCACGTTCTAAATTGTTTGCCATTTTCGTGTATGCTATTTACAGATGGAATTATAAGCTTTTAAATAATCAAATATATTAAAATTAAAGATCAGCATACAATGTTAAAGATCATGGCAGAATTAGAGAGTAAAGAAAATATTCAAATTACCCAATATTTAAGAAAAGAAAATGGCCCTCTGAGTAAGAAAGAGGGTTTTTTCTAAAAGCCAATTTATCTAACTTACGACTGTCTGGGCCATTATAACTGTGACAGTTTGAGACAATCAATTTGAAATCTGCAGTCATCTGTTAACGGGAAAAATATATTACAAATTATACAGATGGAAAAAGATTTTTACTGATTTTATAAAGAAGACAAACGAAAAGTTGAATCATATTTATGCGCTTGCTTATTTTGATTAAAAAGATAAAGTACTGTACTTTGATCTTTTACTTTTCACTACCTAATGGTCAGTATAGAAGGAGGTTCAAAAATCAATTGGCAAAGGGGTATGAATAAGGTATCCCTCTGGAGTTAGTATAGAGTCACTTGGCAGATATTCATAATAAACACACTCACGTCATCTCTATTCGCATAGCTGCTGTTATCAAGCTTCTTTTCCATGGTAGAAATGTCCATTGGATTCTTAAAATGCAAAGAAAATATTCATAAGAAAGAGTACTGCATATGCATCTTCTAAGAAAACACAACATTTCCAAAAGCCTCACAAATACTTGAAAGAAATTCTCTATTTCCAAATGAAGAAGAGACGTAGAATCCTAATGACTAATGTAAGCCACTTTGCTGCATTCATGAAAGGTAAAATTATATGCAATTTTCAGAGCTTCAAAGCAAGGGGGATCAGACAGGGGCGTCGTAGCCAAGGGCAAGGGGATAATGGCCCCCTTTTTCTCGAAATCGTCGGATTTTCGGAAATTTTAAAGTTTTGATGGAAAACTTTCGGACTTTTGCTGTTGGTAAAGATAAAGGTTTTGAAATTTATCGGAAAACCTTTGAAATTGGCCCCTCACTACTCTACAGGTGCTATGACGCATCTGGGATCAGGGTCGTAGAATGGAGTTCAATCTGAAATAAAAAGTTAGAAACCTCAATAATATCGTAATACTGCGGAGCACATGACTCCTCCACAGGTTCCAAAAATGGCCACACATCTTTGTGTCTTTTCACTGCAGCAATGACTGTGGTAAAACAACAACAGATATTTAATGCATGAATAATTAAAATTAAATTTATTAATTTACGAATTGATATATAAATAAACAAACCTAACATCAAAATAATTCAAGGCTCCCACACTTTTCTACTGAAAAAAATAAGGATTTTAAGTGTTAAGCAGAAAAAGGAGATTTTCTACTAAATCTTAAGGAGAATTTAGAGCAAATTAAGACAAAAAAAACCTATACTAAAAAAGTAGCTTTAGGAAGGTTCTCGCGGGTTCTCGCGGGTTCTCGCGGGTTTTTCAGTTATTTGTCCCTTCCTTACCAACAAAGCACAAAAAACTGTCCCTATCAAGCTATTTCCTAAAGCAAAATTGCAAAAGAAAATAGATCAAATTTTCCTTATGAGAACTTTTTGCGATTCACCGGCGTGAAATTCTGCACAATAAATTCTTTACAAAAATATCTCAATTGCTACTAGAAGCTATATTTCTTAAGGACATTTAAGCAGATTTTGATGAATTTGATAATAATAGATTTCTAAGGCTTCCTAAAATATATTTCCTCTATTTAAGAAATTTAAGGAGGCGTGGGAAGCCTGTAATTTTTCAGCTAATAACGAACACCGCACTCATCCGAAAATTCAACTTTTGACCAAAGTCAGTGAATTTTCATTTTAATTGTATATATCAAAATATTTGATACAATCTGATCACTCAATCATTCAACGAAAACACTAATCAGCCTATCGACTGATCAAACACAGTTTATAATGAGGTAGGTAGGCGTGATTATAAGTCTTCCATCACTTCGTTTCGTGAAATGAATACAAGATCACTTCTGACTGCAAAAATGTTGAAAAAGTAGATATAGCATGCACCAATTTGCAACAAAAGCTTCTCCCTAAAGTTTAAAACTAAAAATTCAAATTTATAGAAACAGTGAAGCTTGAAATTTGAGAGCCAATTGTAATTAAAACTCAAATGCCAGTAGAATACAATTCAACAATGATGTCTTTTACAGTCTAAAGAGGAGTATTTGCTCTGACTGCAAAACTAAAAACTGTGCCCCTACTTCTAAGATATTTCCAACATTACATTTATGGCCTATGTAGTTAGCGCAACGTTCACAACACACCAAACATGCAGTCATTGGGAAATCTGGAAGCAAAACAATATTTTACAAAAAAATTCTAAGCTTCCGCTCGGAATTCGAAATTTTCCAAAGTTGTAGAATTCAAAATACATTTTCAAAAGTTATTCTTACCTTTATACATCGCAGTGTATTCATCTTCATCTTTTTCAAGATAAGAATCCGAGTCTCTAAAATGAACAAACAAATTATTTATAGCAAAAATTTTAAATTGAATAAGGAAAGAAAACTTTGCGGGCTTTCTAATTTTGCCGTCTGTGAATGAAAGGGATGGTCATGCTAAACGCAGGCGAGGTAGAGATCTTGGAAATTGTCGAAAGTTCTAGAGGGTTTTATTGCAAGGAAACTCATAGAAATTGCTTACTAAGAAAACTGTCAAAAGAGGTTTTCATGGGAGATTGGGAGATCTAAAACAGCAATGTGGGGAATTTTGCGAAGCGTGGGCAAGAACTCTGAACAACCTAATTTTCACAAATAAGACATGCGTAACGATTTACTAGAAGCAGGCGAAAACAATCAAAAACAAAAACAATATTTCTAATTTAGATGTTCGAAGAAGAACATTGTTTCCTACTTAAGTTCACTTTGCTGCTTTTCCCCATTGTCTCCGTCGATTTCACCGTTTCTCAGCGTTATACCAACTTGCCATGCTAACTCTGGATTCTCCAAAGCCCATTTCTGTTCTTCCCGATGTTTTAGTCTCTTCTCGCGCTCTGCAAAAACAAATTTTGGATTCAAAAAACCAGAAGAAACAAAAAGAAATGAATCCGCTTTCACCATGAATTCAATATTAACTGTTTAAACACTATAAGCAGAGACATTTTACCGACAAGAAGTCAATGACAATGGAAATACAATCAACAATGATGACAATGTTGGTGATGGATAGTTACAAAAATCTAATCGAAAACCAACAGGATAAAAGAACAAAATTGTAACGGGGGATGGACTACACTTCCCGTTTCACCCTGGTGCAAAATCTGCGAAAAGGGGATTGGGTTTTGCACTCATAGCTTGTCAAACGATAACCCGTCCCAATTTTCAAGGTCAGTCATATGAGATATGCTCAAAATAGGACAAGATTACGAGGTGGCCACAACTTTCAGGGGCTTCGGCCTGCAAACAGCCAACCTATTCGCAGGAAGGCGCTAAAATACTAAAACCTATGTAGGTCGAATGCTTTCTCAACTCATACAATACTACAAGCTTGAATTCTCTGAGATCCAACGTCAAAGGTGAAAAGTCTCAATTTCACCAATAAGACAACAATAACTCGGATTCAATTACTTACCTTTAACGAAAAAGTATTTTAGATTTACTGCTTCCTATATCTAACTTGATTTTGCTATTTTCAATACTAATGTAATCAGTTATTCAGGTAATTAGGGTACAACAAAGAAGTTATGGGCACCAATTTTTACTGTAAACTTCACCTTGTATAAATAATTTTAATGAAACGAAATGCTAGACTCAATGACTTAAAATACAGAAAAGATTCCCTTTCGCTAACCTATTCTTCTTTCTTCCGCCACCCGCTCTCTTTCCTTCAGTCTTATTTCTCTTTCATGCTTCTTCCTTTCTTCCATCTCTTTCCGACGCTCTTCCAACTCGCGTGCCTTCTCCTGCTCTTTCAACGTTTCCTGTTCTTCTAGAATTCTCTCTTCTTCCTCCTTTTGAAGTAGTTTCAGGGCAATTCGTCCCGAGGCCCTTCGCGGTATAGCTTCAACCAAAAGCTTCTTTCGAAGTGCTTTCTCCTATCGGGTAAACAAAAAACGCGTTGGGTATCCTTTTGGAAAATTACAGTCATAAACACGAATCTCATCCAATACACTAGTGAGCGCATCACGCGAATAACAAAACGAGAAGGATAAAAATTATTACCAAACACGTGCGAGCGGTCACGACTACTACAACGACCGACCGGAAATACAGGTTTTTTTTATAAGAAAAAAGTTTATAAGAAAATGAGGCTCAAGTCGTCAAAATCTTAAAAAAATCGTAAGAAAATCAAGAGGCTCAATATCCAAAATTAAGTGCTTTTATAGGCAAAAAATCGGTATGTCATCGTTATTGCATTCAAAATGTTAAAGATGGAATTCAAATTCATGTATACAATATTATTGACGATGGTGTAAACCACTCTAGCCAGTTTATTTCAGTAAAAGTTACGAAAAACTTAAGAAACTCTGAGGTTCAATTTCGGGAATAGTTAAGAAAATTCAGGCTCAGGCAAAATAATGGTTTTCTTATAAAAAAAACGTGTATATTTATTTACATGCACGTTTAGAAAAAGCAAGCTACTAATTAATTTTAGGTGCTTAACAGGTGGGAGTCTAATAGTCGTGGGGGGTTGAAATCTTTTCAACAGGTAATTGGTGGGGGTGGCGGGATAAAGGAGAGTTTGAACTGCAAAAGTATATGCGTAATAATAGAGAGGACGACAGGCTTATGTGTACACGTAATGTATACGCAAACGAATTTTCGAACATATCCATGAATGTAGTTCTCCAATAAACCAACGGGGGCTTATTTGCAAAAATGATTTTTCGGTGGGAGCTTACTCGTGGGGAAGACTTATTCGGAGGGGGGCTTATTCGGAGGGTGGGGGCTTATTGAAGGATTTACGATATGCATCACAGCAAAAAATGAACCAACTGTAATGGAAAATTGTGGAGAAGCGTCTCATGCATGAGAATTACTGTCAGTAAATCTGCAAACCACGGCTGTTTTGGAAAATTTTAATATACTCTTGGTTTTGTGAGCTTGTTTAGATACTGTTAAAGTAGGAGCAGAGTGGTTGGCAAATTCCGATAAATCCTGAATGACCGCGGTGTATGATGAAATACTATCTCCTCGAGACATATGCCAAACTATTTATCACGCTATAATGCTAGGAGGGGGATGGGGGAGGATGAGGGGGGAGTAAAAGCAGAACTAAAAGTTTTTTTATAAGAAAAAAGTTTATAAGAAAATGAGGCTCAAATCGTCAAAATCTTAAGAAAATCGTGAGAACATCACGAGGCTCAATTTCCAAAATTAAGTGTTTTTATAGGCCAAAAATCGGTATTTCGTCATTATGGCATTCAGAATGTTAAAGATGGAATTCAGATTCAAGTATCAAATATTGATAACCAATGTCTAACCCATTTTAGCCAGTTTATTTCAGAACAAGTTAAGAAAGATTTAAGAAAATCTCAGGCTCAATCTCTTAAAAAGTTAAGAAAATTGAGGCTCAGACAAAAAGATGGTTTTCTTAAAGAAACAGTACGTGTATAAGAAAATGAGGCTCAAATGGCCAAAATCTTAAGAACATCAGTGGAAAATTGTAAGACTCAATTCCAAAACTTCAGTTTTTTTGTTTGCCAAAAATCAATATTACATCATTACTACATTCAAAATGTTAGAGGTAAAATTAAATTTTGAGTATACAAGATTAAGAAAGAAGGGCATACCCCACTTTAGCCAGTTTAATTCAAAAAAAGGTAAGAAAATGTTAAGAAAATCTTAGATTTAATTTCGGGAAAAGCTACGAAAATTGAGGCTCATGCATGCACTTGAGAAAACCACAAAAATAACAACAAAGAATGAAATCATGATCACAGTGCTCATTATGCAGGATTACCACTTTTCTCATAAATTTTTAAGGATATTTAGGAGAAGTTAGGGGGTTTCTTTGCCCATTTTTTGGGGGTTTTCATGATTCCAGAGAAATTTGGTAAGCATTGAGATAGTTTTAAAAAAATAATGGATAAAAGGTCACTCAGATGGCATGATATAAAACAGGTAAATTAAAACTACACTAACTGGTTCCACCACCAAAAACACTTTCTCATCTAAAACTAATACATTCACAGTAGAATTTGAGAGAATTGATGATTTCACCATATTGATTATGATTAACCATCACAAAACAATTTATTAAGCAACATAGCTGCTGAAAAGAAATTCAATTTGTGAAAAATTAAGGAGAAGCTTAGGAGAAGAGTAAAATGTTTCTAAAATCTAAAATTTTAGGTCTTTTTTAGGATAGTTCTTTCTTTGTAGGATACTTTAGAGCTTCCAGGAGGAGTGGGAACCCTGTCATAGTGATTGCAATGATCTTATTGAGGTGATTGCAATGATCTTATTGAGGTGATTGCAGTCATCTTATTGAGGTGAATGTAATGAATAGCAAACAATGAGAATCAAATATGGCAAAGGGTGATCAAAGGGAAAACTGATGTGAATACACACCTTTGCTTCAATAAGTTCTGGTATACTATCCAAGAACTTGTCTGAAAGCACTGATAATAAGGCCCTGTCATTTGTATCTTTGCTGCCCCTCAATGAATCTGCCAACAAATTCCACTCTTCCTCAGTGGAGCACTGCAAGGACCACTGTGAAGTGTCTGTTAATGTTGATGCATGTGAATCTTGCTGGTCCCAATCAGAGCTAAAAAGAGGCAAAATAGCACCACAAACATTAATCAAATTGGTTGACTGCATACCACTTCAATCTTATTGAATCAACACAAATTTGTAATGCAGGCTGACTGTTCTTTGTTTCATCAACTTCTAAAAACTTTCATAAAATTTATGCTGGGTATCATTGGCTTCCTTGACAGTCAAAGTCCTTTCCAGCGCCCAATGGCGCATAGGCGGCACCCATCTCCGTTTCTATAGCCCTAGGCCATGTGTCTGGGAATGCAGTGAAAACTACAGTGGGGGGCTAGTCCACGGTAGCTTGGCGAGTTTAACTTTCCCACTCCATTCTCATACGTTGAGTGCCAGATGAGAAGGCAGTGAGTACCATTTTTAAAGTCTTTGGTATGACTCGGCTGGGGCTTGAACCCATGACCTACCAGTTGTGAGGCAGATGCTCTACCACTGGGCCATCACTCTGGTTCATTGGCTCCCTTATTCCACCAAATAAATTGTTTATTTCCATTCTTTTCTAATAGCAAATAAATGTCGACCAAGCCTGATTGAATAAGTACATCACTCTACTATCACTCTACCAATCTTGTCAGTAGTTTCCAGCATCCAGCCATCAAATTTCATTCTCTTGATCTTGCCAAGAAACCCTTCTCATCATTAAAAAGAGCTATATTGCACTAATGAAAGTGGATCATATGTATAACCATAGATGATATCCATCACCATGTACATTAGACTCTGCTCAGACTACTAGAATGATGTGAAAATTTCCATTCAAATAAAAAGTATAGGATGTAGCTACCCCCAATTTCTTTACATCTCACCTGGCCTCATAAAAAGTACTTTGTGTCTGAAAGTGTAGATCTAAGATCTTAAATCTAAGAAAAGTGTGCATGGAGAGAAAATATACTGTAATAGAAGGCCATATGCAGATTTAGATGAAAATTCCAGCAGAAACTCAAAGTGTAACATGTTGTGCCTGAGAGCAGCGATTAGTGACCTGACAGATTATTGAGCTGTCTCTCACTACATATCATTGAAAACCTCAAAGTACTAAAGTTTGCTCACTGACATGACCTGTGAAATCTCCAACACAAAGCAAATTCTATAAACATAACCAAAGACATGCCAAACACCACATTCTTGTAGAATTAGCATACTCAAAGTAAAATAGCAACTGTCAAAATTGATTTGAGACTATCAAGTGGTACTCACAAAAACAATACTACTTAATAGTCTTTCTTCATGAATGAGAATGAGCGATTGTTTTTTCCACTTGCACTTTCTGCTTCTTCATATCTGAAACTTGTTGCTGCTACACAAATCAAAATGGCAAAATATATAAAAAAGACATATTTTCTGAATTTCATACCCTGTCTCATAATCTGATGATGAATCTATCCAGCTGTGATCTCTCTTTTTCTGCTTCTTGGGCCTTCCTTTTCCTCTTTTCTTGGAAAACGTTCCACTACAATCTCCATTACCCATGGCTGAGTCCTTATCTGCTAAACTCTCCTTATATAATCTTGTACCATAGAAGTACCAAAATGTGTCGCCTTTAGAGTTGTATCCAATAGGCTCAATCCGCAGTTCATCAGCCTCTTTACCCTAAAACAAAAATTCTCTGATTGAAGAAAATCTACTTTGAATGAAATGACTATGTTTAGTAAATAAGATGTACGGTAACCGCAAATGCTTCCTTCCTTCAGCTATGTGATAAACTATGTTGCAACATTTCGCTATTAGTAAATATTTGCAAAGTGGTAAAGATTTGCATCATCATATGGCAAAATCAAATGTGCCAAAAGCTGATTCAGATCCAGTCACACACAAGGGTCTTGTGTAAAAAGTGAGAAAGGCCATGTGGTGTGAACTGCATACAGATGTCAAAACGATAATACTGTAATCAGTAAATACAAATATCTTCAACATAAAACTGGAGAAACTCAATGTAAGTTCAATGCTATCTACTAGTTAATTCCTGTTGTATTTTTCCTTAGCTTCCCTTCCCAAACCAAATCTGGAGAGAATAGATAACACTAGCATTGACTGATCCCATACATAAATTTACTTTACAACCTAATGTTGATAAACCCTCTATGATTGGCTACTTGCTTGCTATAGCAACAAGTGGACATGAAACACAAGGATAGGCACTTGGGATAAACTGGGCACAAAGACCTATCATAATATTAGCATATACAAGCAAGCAGAAGTGTTCATTCAAATGTTGCACAGGAAATGTAGGAATGATGTGGAATCCCTAGTTGCCCCACTCTCTTTTTCTGCCCTTGACATTCTATACTATCACTACCATTAGCTGCTATGGATTGAACATGGCATACGGAAAGTCTAACTGATAATTTTACAGGGGTGATACCTCAGAATTTCTTAGTCTGCACTTTGTAAGCAACTACTAGAAAAATCTCCCAAAAAATATGAAGGAGTAGAGCCAAAGGCAAAAAAGCTATTGATTACTCATATATAAAAATACTGTTCCCACAATGCATTGCAGAGGATTTGGAAAAAACTGCTCAAATGATATGAAAACAAACCCTACTTGATGTTCAGTAAAAGGATATTAACCCAAAATAAGAAGAGCTTCAAAAAGGCTTAGGCTTGCCTTACCAATAAATGCTTTAAGAGCTACTTTATGTAACTTGTCTTAACAAGTGCTTGCGAAAATTTTACAGTCACTAAATTACTACTAAGTGACAGCAGTCTCATATTTCCAGATTGCGTTGAAATAAAAACATTAATACAAGGTCCATTGGCCTAAAAGCTTAAAGGGACACTTGTCAATATTCTGCATATACATCATATGTTTGCTGAGATCTACTTTACCACAGTGACAATGATGTGAATGGAAAATTCAACCAGCATAACACTTACAACTTACTTTCAAATGCAGTATTCGATTGTTGCAACATGAAAATAAAATTCAAAACAAGTACTAAGATCCATTAACAGGTAAATTTTTATTGAAATTTGATAAACTGAAACAAAATTGCTTAAATACTTATGGATTCATGGTTTAAAGTCAATCGTCTTTAGATTCAATTAGGGAAATAGATTCTGCTAAAGTGAATGTAGCAAATGGAGCCACAAAGTGAAATGCATATGAAATTTACCTTCAAAAGTTCTTGTATATCATCAACTTCTAAACGCCAGTGGCAAATGTCATAAAGAATGGTAACTTTTGTTCTGCATGGGAGAGTCCTAGAATAGTTTGGAAATTTTAAAAGCTTTTCTTAATGCATATACAGCATGTTTGCATATTAATACACAAAAGTGACTACACATATACCTCACACATACCAGCACACATATAAAAGAAAACTGATATAAAAACATACCAATATAGATAACACACATTGAAAAAGGTGAGGGTAGTAGTAAATCAAAATGCTAACCCTTCTACAAGGGACAAATATACCAGTACAATAAGCATATTGTAATCATTAGGGCCATGCAAAATAAAAAATAAACTTTCATCTGCATACACTAAATTGCAGAAATTTGCTGAAGGGTGAGAGAGGGTTGGTAATCATTAAGTAGGATACTAACCAACTGCTAATAATGCAAGTACAACAGTAAACTGCAATACCTGAAATCTGCATCTTTTACTGGACTTTCTTTTCCATTCAGGTAGGTGTAATGATAATCCAGAAGATCACTAAGGTATTTACTATAATTCTTGCCACTACAGGAGAGCAAATATTGAATTAGAATTTTAAATCAAAAACAATGAACTGCATCCAAGACATGCCTCAAAATGAGAGGACATGTAAAAGAATCAGACCTAACTGAAAAGCCATTTTCAGGAATATCTACCTCCTACTTAGTTGATACTAAAGATGGGTTACTCATGATGTGAAATCTAACAAATTATGTGTGAAAACTGAAAAATGAGGCAAATATCATAAAAACTTCAATGTTTGAGATAATCAGCATTTAGTCATGGCATAAAACAGATAGTTCAATGATAATCCTCCTCCCAAATGTATTTAAAGGAGAAAGGCAATAGCACAAGAATTATTATCCATCATAAACAAAATAAAATACATTAGAATATTCTAATGACAACTGCAATTTCATGGGAAGGTGCATAGAAAAAGTTGTCTATTTTCAAACAAGGAAAACATTGTGGTTATGGCTTTTTGTTGTACTTATTATCATTGTGACAAAATATGGATTTAAATCCACCAAATTCTCTAACAATGAAGAATGAAATACAATGGAAAAAAGAATGGTGCTGTAAGAATAATAAAAATTTCCAACTTTAAACAAGCAAGAGCACAACATGGTTATAAAAGAGAATGTAGAGGGAATCCTTATCAGAATTGCTCAAATTGCATCCATTTTTACTTATGATTCCACATTTCTCTGACATGTCATACCTAACTATTGGAGGTATTAGAACCTCATTACTGAAACTCTTGGTTCCCGCAAAAATTCTTTAGTTTTTTGTTCCTATGAAGAACCAAGCACAGTGCTAAGACTCTATTAGACAAGATGTGGGTGTAAATAGCAAAGCTTCCATACGACGTAATTTGCAAACAAAAGATCTCTTAACGGAACGATAACCCTGTTGACCTGGACCATGTAAGTTGACCACTTCCAACAGATCCTATACAAAAAGGGGAATGCACCTTCCTTTGTTTTGAAGAACTACAGAACTTACTTGATATCTTTGGTCCTGTATAACCCTCTCAATAACCGTGCAAGTAAATCAGGTAAGAAACTTGTTTCCTCTCCTTCAGCTGCTCCATCGATTAAAAGAGAGTCTTCTAAGTCCTGAAAATGAAATCGATACCCTACCAGCGCTCGACAGCACAAAAATTGGCACGGGAGACAGAAAAAAGCCATTACGAACACAAAGCAGTAAATTGTATCATAACATCACAACTGTATGATCCAAGTCATGGAAGATGAGTCATCCTGTATGTACAATAGCATGGCATATAAAACGTTAAATAATAACTGAAAATAAATTGTAAATTATACCAATTTTTTAGTTTGGAAAGTAGAATGACGCACCTCTATCTCAAACTCAGTTAGGTCAAAAGCGGCACGAAAAAGATAACAGTAATGTGCGATTGCTGGGACCTCAAACCACGACCGTATTTCTGCAATGGAAGACATTTTCTTCCCTCAAACTGTAGCTATGATGAAAGCATGGGAGTGACGCAATAAATACCAAATGAAGTAACAAATAAACCACGTTTTTTAAACATCTTTTTAGATATGTGTTTCATTTCATAACCAGTTCCTCTTAGCATCCGGGAACTTTCTTTTCAGTCTCGATTCCAGCAGCGTCAAGGGGGGACACCTTCAAGCAGCTCCCGCGGTTATTTGCGTCTTTCACTCGGTGGAGCTCTTTATTACATTGAAATCTTGAGTACAGAACAAATGCCCCCCCCGGGTCTTCTTCAGCTCCCCGCAGCCCCTTATATTATTATTTTCGAGGATTTCATGAGTGAAATTTGCTTTCGTCCGAGGTCTCTTTAGTCAAATCAGCATCGTTCTAGCTTCTCTTCTGCACAATTTAACTTATCGCAAGAGAGCTAGCTTGACAGTTATCGAAATATCTCTTTACTTATTCCGGCAGAAAGTTTGCAGCGCCACTAAAGTTAAAGTCCTCTTACATCCATGATTCCAACCCCATCATTTATCCCATGTCCATATTATTACCGTTAAGAAATATTCTAGCTAAATTATGGCATGTGTTAAATTAACAATGAAATTTAATACGGATTGTGCATATTTATCTGTTGAATTTTCTGACTCAACTCGAGTTAAACAATTTCATCAAAAATAGGCGGCCATATGTTTCCGGAAACATTATGCATCCTTTGACATGATATTGGCTAACCAAGGAATAGGACTGGAATTTTCTTTCTCTTTACATTTTTGTGCAAACTAAATGTGTCAAAAGGCATTCATAGCATAAAGATGGTCGGTATGAAATCCAGGTATTACAAATACCTCCTAGGTCCCTACAGAGTTCGCTAGAGCAGGACCTTAGGGATTGCTTATTGTACAGAAGAGAAATGCTTATTGTACATTGGTACAGAAGAGAAATGATTTCTTGCTTTCTTGTCTTAACTAACCATGAAATTGTAGTTAAATATATTTGTACAGCCTGATTTACTAAACAAAATTTCAATCACCCAATCAATCTCTTCCGTACCAACCCCTTTTGTAAATAATTAACGGTCCCTTACTGTGCGCCATTCGCACAGGAGGAATCTGAAAATTAACACCAACTACACGTTTTTTTATAAGAAAACCATTATTTTGCCTGAGCCTCAATTTTCTTAACTTTTCCCGAAATTGAGCCTGAGATTTTCTTACATTTTTCTTAACTTTTACTGAAATAAACTGGCTGAAATGGTTTACAATTTCGTTATTGATATTGTATACTTGAAATTGAATTCCATCTTTAACATTTTGAATGCAACAACGACGAAATACCGATTTTTGGCCAATAAAAACACTTAATTTTGGAACTTGGGCCTCGTCATTTTCTCACGATTTTCTTAAGATTTTGACGATTTGAGCCTCATTTTCTTATAAACTTTCTTCTTATAAAAAAACGTGTACCCAAGTAGAGTTGCCAAGTTTAGTTGTGTAAATAAAAGATAGAGGCAAAGAAGACAGCTGAATATTCTAGTACGAATCTATTCGCATAAGAATCACATTCAAACCCCACAAGTAACACCTTCCAACAACATTTCAAATTATTTATTTGCCACTTTAACACCGAACCAATTGTTTATTAGCTAGATTCCAAGAATACCTTTCAACGTGACAGACATCAGTTTGTCCAAAGGTTCCCTTGAGTTCACCTGAGAATGTCATAAATTCAAAGTTTACATGACAGTCTTATGTAAAGGCAATATGTCACAAATGCTATGCCTAAGTAGTGGAACCAATTCTTTACGTCTTTTGGGCACATTTGGGAAGTATTGAAATATTTATAAATTTACAGCATGTCCTTTTGACCTGAAACATGATCAGTCTTCTACTGTTTTGTTTTAAGAGCATCTACGAGCCTGAAAAGAAAGAAAAACGTTTGAAAATCTAAAAATATATATTTCCTTATATCGTTTCAATGGTACTTCATGGAAATATCGCTGATTATTCGCGATAAAACCATTGCTATCTAACGTACAATATCACTAGCATCTCATAGCAACATCACCGGTAGGGCGGTCGTAACTTCATGGGAAGGGTTTTCCGCAAATTTTATTGCATAATATGAAAAGGCATGATGAATAAAGTAATCTAAGAAGATTTTTATGGAGAAATTCCTTAATATGGATCCTTAAAATCCGCCCACCGGTAGATACTTCGTTCAATAACCCTGGTATTTCATCACGATGCTGCTGGTAATTCATTACAATATCATAGTTATCTTATCATGCTATCATTGAAACTTCATAACGTAATCACTGATAATTTGTTCTAAAGCATTCGTAAGCAAACGCAGTGAATAGATTTTGAATAACACTGATATGAAGGACACTCGATAATGACGATGATAACTGAAGAAAATGCGTTTTCTAAAGCAGAAGGGTTCCCAAATTACTTGCATCTCTCATAGAACACAAGTTTTCTACTAGTGTGGTGTTTTTCTCAGGGCTATGGTCTTAAAACTTACATTGAATATAATAGATGTCGCTTCCAGAGATGAACTGGAAACGAACTGAAAAGACATACTCAAAAGCTTTAAAAAACAACTTTTATCCAAAAAATACTTACCAATCCATTGCTTCATCTAGCCCTTCTCCTTTAATTGCGGATGTTTTGAATATTGACCAAGATCTGCTCTTCAAGGCTGCAAGTCCTAATGCATTTGACACATCTGTTGCAGACATTGCACCATCCATGTCCTTAAGAAATAGAAAGCTAACGTCAAAGTGTAACATACAGAGAAAGAGAATGATACACCTGAACACCGATATCACAACCGTAAGAAAAGGACTGATTTGCTAATCCAGCTCTCCAACTCTGGCTTAGCGTAGGTTCGCGAGCATTTTTTGAAAAATTTTTCTCACAATTTTTATCGATAATTTTGCTCTCTATTTACGGTAGATTCACACTTGTCGCGTTTTTCTTGCCACCCAGCTGCCGCGAACCATATATGGCCAGCGTTTTTTTCCAACGTCACCAGGCACGCGTTTTTTAATGATGCGACAAAGCTGAAAAATTTCAGCTTTTCCGCATCATGCCGCACAAGAACAATATAAAGGGACATTGCATTCGGAAGACATTGGCCGTCAAACAAGTTAACACAGGAAGTTCGATCGATTTCTAAAGGACATTACCGTGCAAGCATGCCACAAGAGGGCAGGATTATAAAATATGATAGTACCGAGAGGCTGCCAGGAAAATTTTTGTCAAATGATAAGGATTAATCGAAACACAGAGATAAAATTCTTCGTGATGGTAGATTTAAACATAACTACGATGATATGCCTATCATGCTTTATCTAAAACCGTCATTGAGTAGATTCGTTAGCCTTAGGATTGCCAACGATTTCTTTACCAAAGCAAACGAGTAGTATTTTCCATCTTCAGCATTATAGCGAAGCGTAAACACCTGTGAAGTTTCTAGATGACTCGAAGCTGTGTTGCTTCGCTGTGTGTGAACAAAAGCCATGCGTTTTTGCCGCATTTTTCCGCACCACATCATGCCGCAGCATATGTAAATCCAATGTCTGGCGTGCGCGCGACTTTTGTGATCGACATTTTGCGAACACAAGGTGAATATCAAATTACACTTCAGCTTCACCTACGCAAAATGAGAGCTTTGAAATACAGTCATTTGCTGAATAATAAGAATGTTTTCAAGGGGGCAAAACAAAGTCCCTGCTTGCTCTTAAAGCTAAAATAACAGCTATTATTGTCAGAGTGGCTAGTGGCTTTTGCTTCTGAAATATCCTAATTTCTCTTAACGTAGATGGCAGAAGCTAATTTCTCCGCTAATTTCCCACCGACCTATCCGTAGTGGAATTTCGTGCGGCCCATATAACACAAAATTACTAAGCAAAACAATTCTAAAAATAAATATCAACATGTAACGCAACAGTCAACTTTAAGTTCTTCATTTAGCACACCAACAATTATCATGCAGTAATACTCTCACCACCATCCGGGATTTCTTTGTTTGAAACTTGGAATCTTATTGAATCTTGCATCTTTCAACGTAATGAAGATTATTTATCTAGGCAATTTACTGGAGCTCCTCTCCCTCCGTCCTTCCTTGCCTGTGGCCATGAACCCCTCCTACACTGCCAACACACAAGGAAAAAAGGCTCGGAAACGTGAAAGCCAAACCAGTCACGAGGGGAAATACCTCTTAGGAGGTTTTTTAACTCTCTTAGATTCCCTTGGAGAATTGTCAACACTATCTTCCTTGATCACTATGTATATGATACTGTGCATGTGCAAAGCGAAATTCAAACCACATTATTCCTAGCTAGACTAGTCCACAGCTACGACGCCATTGTGCAATTTGTCACTTCCTGAAAATTCTATTCTTTTGATTGGCTACTACTGGCGATCTCTCAAAAAAGTCGAACAAACTTAAACTTTTTTTGGCAATCGCGCGATCATACTCACGTGATTTTTTGTTGTAAGTGCGCATGCCTAGATCCATGATCAATCGTAAAAAGTCGCGCGCACGTCGGAAAGTAGTGAATGGCAATCAGCCTTTACAACCACGCGTAGCAGGGGGTTGCCTGCCCCTTTGCAGTGGCATAAGACGTACTGACTCTATGATCCTTCCTGCACGAACAGAGAAGGGAACACAATCTAGTTTGTCCAAGGCTAATTTGTAGCCTGAGCTTGAGGGGGCTTGATAGAAACCGTTTAGGTGATAATGGGGCTGTTTCGTAAAGCAGCCTCAAAACAAAATAGAAAACTTAGGAATGGTCGTCTAATTTCTGGACAGAAAAGAAAGCATATCTCACAACGGATTCAAATACTCCAAGAAATAATGCGAATATTTGTCAAATAGAAGAAACCACATAAGACAATGTAATTGAAAATCAATCTATACCTGCTTATTTGCTAATACAACAAGAACAGCCTTTCGCAGCTCTTCTTCCTGTGGGAATATTTTAAAATGTGAAAGATAACAGACAGCGTTCCAAAACCATAAATCACTTGGCTTAAGAAGCGGCTTTTGGTGTGATTGTGCAAAAGTAACCAATAAGAGAAGTAATTACTCCATGGTATTATTATAAACATGTAACTGAAGCAAATGTCTGGGGGGTAAAACCTGCCTTTGGAGGGGCAAAAGCCTTCCTTTGTTCACTAAACCTCCAGGTTTACATTTTGTTGGGGGGGCAAAACCATGCAAAATTGTTTTTTGGGGGCATTGCTCCCATGATCCCCACAGGTACATGCCTGTATTGTTAGTCAATGGTTGGAGATTTCCTTGTGATGGTGATCAGATGCAAAGACACAACTGTCCTTAAGCTGATAGTAATTCCTTTTGCAGAGAGTCAGACAAGGGGTAGACTGTCCAATCAGGCTTTTTCTGCAAAAACGCAGCCTCAATGGTTCACACTGCAGTTCTACCCAGTAACTGCTGGGGATAACAGACGGGACTGAGTGCAGACTGCTCAGTAATATGTCGTAAAGGATATGAAGGGGGGAGGGACAAATGATTAGCAGGGTGAGCACCATACCAGGCAAGGGTGTAGTAAGAAAACAATTGCACAAAAAAGCTGGGATACTGATGATTATGACAACAATGATGAAGAAGATGATGATGATGATAGTGATGATGACTACAACAATGATGGCAATGAAGGTGATGATGAAAATGGTGAGTATGATGATAATGATAAGAGTAGTGGCGAAGAAGATGTTGATGATGAGGATGATGAGAATACTGATGAAATGAAAACATAAGAGTACAAACCTCTAACATAGCCACAAGCTCCTGCTTTGATATACCTATTCTATCCCTATCTTGGCTATCAACTACATAAATTACAGCATCAGTGTTGGCATAGTAACACCTCCAATATGGCCTGTGTCAAAACCACAAACAATCAGGTATATTTCATGACAAAGTAACCAAGCTACAACAACTGCACTTAGAGCATACTTATGGACAAAGACTTCCAATAATTTTTAATGGACTTCATTTCCCCTAAACTGCTACATTAAACTTTTATATTGTGTGTACTACAATAAATGGCACTAATGCTGGAGTATGGCATCATATTAAATTTAATTACTTTGCAATATCTGTACAACCACAGAGGTACTTGCTTAAGGCATTGTGTAATATCAGGTGATATCATGGGATGCTTTGCTATATCTTATAATCTTACATAAAACACTATTTGGCAAAGTATCATATGATAACATTCAAATAGTGTTTTCTCTTAGATGAGCCTTTCTGCCACTGCATTCCCAAAGAGAAGCTGATTACAGTCACATAAAACATGTACAAGTTCTGAATACCTTATGCTTGTCTGCCCTGAAAGGCAAAAGAAGGACATCTCATTACACGTTTCTACAATGAGTCATGTTACACATACCTACAATTGCTAACAGAAAGCAAAAAAAATATTTAAGAAATTGAAATACTACTAAGTACCAGGGTATCACTTAAGGGAAGTGAGATACAAAAGGACCTAATCACTACTAATGTTAAATTTGCCTAAGATTATTTTGCATGCAGTTAGATATAAATAATAATGAAATTACAAACCTAAAATGAAATTTTCAAGAGTGTAACAAAGAACAGAAACTACTGAGTTGTGGGTATTTTTCTACCTACAAAAGCACTAACAGCAAATGTGAAATGTATGTTGAGCCAAGGAGCTTTGTAATAAACAGAATCACAAGTAGTTTCATTTTCAGAGAAGAGAAAGCAAAGATGCTACTAAATTCCTAACAACTGTTTCATTGACTGTACTTAAACCAGTCATCATCATAGTTGAATACAAAGTTCCTGAGCAAACAGTGATCTTTGCATTCTCATCTCTGAAAATGAAGCTTCTTGCAATTCTATCTACTACCAAGAAACAGCTAGCAACAAAAGAAAGGGCAAATGCTAAGGATAAAAATGCAGAGATGCTACTAACTTCCTAACAACTGTTTAATTGACTGTACTTAAACCACTCATCATCACAGTTGAATAAAAAGTGTAGCTATATATACATAACAGCTATATGTAAATAGAGTGATGAATTAAAAACATGGATACAAACCTCCTAAATCCCATACTGTTAGAAAAGAAAATAGCAAGTGTTCAAATTTGAAGTTAACTCAAACTAAGACTTTAAAGAAACTAAATAGAAATGCTATTCACCATCTATGATGAAGTGTGGGATTAGAAAATACAAGACAAAAAGGTAGACTGCTGTTTATAATGCAAAATGCTCTTGAGCAGGAATACAACAGGTCAATTGATGTATACTCTGGAATAAATTATAAATTTGTTTACATAACAACAATAAAATAGCTATTCTAGATAAATGACACATAAATTATAGACAAAGATATATCCATACAACAATGAACAATTATGCTAATATTGATAATGGTTGTTAATTATTGATAATTGTTGTTAATTATTGATAATTGATAATTGATAATTATTTAAGAACAATTATAATTCAGATAAATAAATACATAAAGTCATCAAATTATGCAGCACTAACCTTGAAATTTGAGGTTTTTGTATGTCACTGTTTCAACATTGAATCCAATGGCTAGAATATGCAAAATATGACCATTAGCAAAAGTTAATATGTTTAACAATACCTGATATGTACAAAAGGCAAAATTCTCTATGAATAAATTCAAATAATAAACAGCTTTCTTGCTTCAAATATTGGAAGCCAAACACTGCCATTCTTTTTGCAGACTTATCTATACAACACTACAAAGACTTTCAAATAATTAAAAGATTGATGTAAAAAGTATTAGCAAATAAGCCCTATTATATATAAGGTAGAATACTTCCCTGGCAACCAAAACATGTGCAAAAGCTCAATTTTCAAAAGATGGGTTTAGCTTTAAGAGCAGTGCATAGTATAATAGCCTACTCTAGTGTCTCTAAGAGAAGGGAGGAGGCAAGAGAAGGGGGTGTTCACATCCGCCAATTTTTAATTGAAGGGGGTGTCATTAGAAGGAGTGTTAATTTTGGCTAGTTTTCAGTAAAAAAGAGGATGCTAATACAAGGGGTATGCATATCTGCAACTTTGGAATACAAAAGGAGTGCCAAGAGAAGGTGGTTCATGCTGGTAAATGCTTCATCATGATTGATTTGTAAATATAATAGAAGGGGGCATTAATAAGCAATGGGGGGGGGGAAGGAAAATTCTCCTGAAATTAATCAATGGGGGGCCCATCTATTAGAGACACTAGAGTAATTTAGATACATAATTTAAATTGCAGAGTAACATACTTGGGATTGTAGTAACTACCTCACCAACTTGCAACCTACAAAACCAAAGGTAAAAAATTTACATCCTAGATTTACAATCCTTAAAATATTTATAGTCTCTACAATAAATGGCACCAAAAATAACATTTTACTCCATATGGGCACCACTCAAATGTGCATTCTCATGACTGATGATAAATACTGTGTCTGTACATGGAAAACCATAGACACAAACATTCCTAAGTAAGGTATTCATGTCAAATCAAATTTGCTTTCAAAGAGAAAAAATAAACCAATACACCCTCATTTCTCAGCCTAAGATAAGACTATCAGGTACCTATAAAGTATTGTGGTCTTCCCAGCACCATCCAGTCCTAAAATTAAGATTCTTGTCTCTTTTGAACCAAATAATCCAGAAAATATTCTTGAGAATAAGGATCCTGAAAAGATAGCATGACAGTAATTATGTTTACCAAGAATTAAAAGACTTATGCCCAGCTGAAATATGGCATTTGAGTAGAGATTGCAATAAAATTTTGCAAGATGCTCATCTACTCCAGGCTTCTAGCATGGACTCACAAGACATGTGAAGAATGAAGCAACTACACCAGTGAACTAAAGGGTTTTATAGAGAATAGGCAAGGCACCCTTTTTATACAGGTATTTATGCATACAATCATTTCTACTAGTGAGTACTGGCCATAAATGTGCTAGCACACACTTATGTCATATATTTGATATTGGGGCCTGGGGGCCTCTCTGGAAACTGGCATATTAATTTACGTTAAAGACAAATTCTAGTACTCCAATTTGTTCACTAGAAAGATAAGTTAAATTCTCTGCTACACCTTAGCTAACCAAGTAAACACCAATAATGGCCAAGTGGCCATTATTGGTGTTTACTTGTTGAACTGGTTCTACTTTGTATGCCAAAAGGTAAGTGTGCACTTAATACACACATTTAAAATTTACACCTGAGACCAAGAGCAAACCATGAAACCTGAGTTAATGTTCGTACACACTCGGGGTCTCGTCGATAAATGCCAAACTTTGCAGTCGGAACCATATGTGAAACTTGCTCTATAATCGAAATTGATGTAATCTTTGTAGCTGTGAAACTTTAGAGATAATTTAAAAGAAACTGCAGACAATCTATCGATACATACCCATTATAATTAACGCCTACTAATTGCAGAAACTCTATATATCAGTAGCGTTCTAAATAGATAGGTGTGTCAGAGAGTTGGCCTAGCTTCTCAGAGACTTGGCCTAGCTTCAAGGCTTGCTGGCTGCGAGATATCTTTAAACAATTGAAAGGTATCCAATGAGATATTGTGTTTTGGCTGCAATACTTCCAAAAAAATATCGATCTACATATAATGATTCTCTCTCCAGTATGTTCATGCCATTCGAAACCATGTGTTTTCAAACAATATTAGCCTTTCTGCATGTCAAAACTCAAGATGTGGCAAAGTGGCCATTCAACCAATGATTTATCCCCAGGCCCTTCACAATACATTCTTCGTTTCCCTGTGAGTTGGTATGTTTCTCAGCAACAATCCCCTACATAGGAGGTACCCGGGGAGTGGATGTAGCAAGATAATTCCACCAGGTAAGCTTGACGGAGTTGGCAATTTTTCTATGTTGCTAATTTCTGCTACAGTGACTCACGTGGCAAGTAGCAAAAATATTCCTGTGCGGTTCGGTACCAATTGATCTACGGACCGCACTGGTGTCGACTACGTGGAGGCTCGAGCCACCCATGGGCAGTGGTACGGAGGGCTGGCCCAACTGAAAAATTGTCAGGAAGAACGCTTTTTGGCTGTCCAAATCACAGAAGCCTAAGGACTGACGTGATGACAATACTACATTGACTCCCCTTTTCATGGGTGTCAATGTAGAATTATTATCACCTCTATTCACTATCAGGGAGAATGGCTTAGAGAAACTGGTTTTGGAAGGAAAAATAGATGGTTTAAGATCTAGAGGGAGACAGAGAAAGAAATACTTAGATGACCTGGTTGCTGCAGTGGGATGCTTACGAAAAGGGGAACTCTTCCATCTGACTCAAGACAGAGAGAGATTCAAATGCATAGTCGCCAACGTCAATTGATACGGCACAAGAAGAAGAAGAAGATTCACTATCAAGTAGATCGCTAAAGAAAAAATACTATTCTAATAAAATTCAAGAAAGTATTGACAATTTAAAGCAAACTTGGAAAATTGCTAATCAAATTTTACATAAATCATAAAAAACTACGAAAATTGATCCCATTAGACCTGACGATAAATTGATAACTGATAAGAAAACTATCCCAGATATTATGAATGAGTATTTCTGTAATATAGAGAACAGCCTAAATGAAAGCGTTCCTTATGAAAAGAATCCTCTAATGGAAGTTGCATATAATATTAATTCTACCTCGGAAACTTTCACTTTATCTGAAATTTCCGAGGAAGAAGTAATCCGTACTAGCCATAGCTTTAAAACCTCTTTTGGATCAGGAATAGACGATATCTCCAGTTTCTTCAAAAAACTGTGGGCCCCACCATTGCCATGCATTTAGCTTACATTCTCAACCACTCGCTATACATGGGCCAATTTCCTAATAACTTGAAAATAGCCTGGGTCTCACCAATTTATAAGGAAGGCTTACCTGATGAAAGATAAAATTATAGGACTATCTCCGTTCTCACGTCTATTTGAAAAGTTAGTATACAATCAGTTATATAAGTATCTTGATAGACACAAGTTTCTGTACAAGCACCAATCTGGCTTCAGGTCTATTCACTCTGTTGCCACATGCCTATTATCCAGCACAAATGAATGGTATCTCAATCTAGATGGCAAACATATACAGGAATGGTTTTTATTGACTTAAAACGAGCGTTTGGTACGGTGGACCATGATATTCTAGCTAAAAACCTTTATGGGTTTGAAATACGGAGTTCAATTGGTTCAAATTATACTTAAGAGATAGGCAAAAATTATGTAAAGTTAATGGCATATATTCAAATTTTCAGAACATTAGATGTACCACAGGATTCTTGTCTAGAACCTCTGTTGTTCCTGTTATTCATTAATAACATCCCTCTTTGAGTCACTTCATGACTCAAAAGTGACCATGTATGCAGATGATATTAGTTTAGCGTACGCTTCCAAATAGTATAGATGATATAACGAGGTCCATGAATACTGAGCTAGAAAACCTAAGAAAATGGCTGTATGGAAACTAGCTAACTTTAAATGTTACTAAAACTACATCCATGATAATAGGCACTAACAGGAAACTGCATGAAAGCGACAGCGGGGAGCTTATACAGGCAAATTTCAAAACATCAGGAGAAGCAATAGAGCAGAAAACATCTGCAAAGTACCTAGGAGTTGTTTTGGATAATCAAATGAAATGGAAAGACCATATTAGCCTTATTTCTTCGAAGGTTTCTAGGGCTATTGGGATAATAAAACATGCGAAAAAAGCATTTCCACTCAATTTATTGAAAATGCTATATTTGGGGCTAGTTGAACCCCATTTTAGGTATTGTTGCTCTATTTGGGGCTCATGTGGAGCCACTACCCGCAAAACCCTAAGTAAATTGCAAAATAGAGCCATCCAAATTATTACAAATAGTGCTTATGATGTCTGTTGGGCACCTGCTAAAACAACTACAATTGCCTAGAATTTCAGACATGATCAAACAGGAATCCGCAAGCATAGTGTATAACGTATTAAATGCAGAGGCAACAATATACCTTGCAGAACAGTTAACTAGCGTCTCTGATATAACAAGTAGGACTTTACATAGCTCAAATTTGAGCTTAAGGCCTCCAAGATTAAAATCTAGGAATGGCCAAAACTGTTTTGCTTACAGAAGATAATCTATCAGGAACTCCCTACCTAGTGAAATAAGATCTTCTAGGACTTTTGGGTTCTTCCAGAGAAAATTACAAGCCATGCTTGCGGAGAACAATTAGAAAAAACTTCCTTTTTTCGTTTGACTATTAAGTTCTATACATTATGTTATTGTGTAAAATTTCATTTAGCTGTATATGTATGTATATATATATAT
>WIPJ01067532.1:230023-241511 GCA_018155075.1 Cassiopea andromeda | reverse complement strand
GTAGGATAAATCCAAAAAAAGCTGCTGCAGCTACTCTCAGGGGCGGTGCCAGCTATTTCAGATTGGGGGGATTTTTGGCGCCACACTCTAAAATTATGACGCAATTTAGTTGCCACACCCATTTCAAAATCTTGCTAAAGGTCTGTCACCCGTAACCTAACATTTTCTCATCGCATTGGGACAACTTAGAAAATTGATCTTGGCAAGAAGATGGGGGACAAGTTCCCCCCAGTTCCAGCCACTGGCTACAGTTTAAAAATTGAAGTAAGCAAATTGTTTGTTTGCTTGTTTACTGTATTTTGAGTAGACTAGCTTTTCACCTACTTTAGGGACCAGTTATAAACAATGCTGGGTAGGGGGCCAGAAGATATTTTCATCACTTTTAAAGCACCCTATGATAATCTTAATCACCCATCCATTCTGCAGCTGTAATTTTTCATGGCCACCTATCCTTGTATGTGAAAACCTGATACCATGTTCTTGAGCAACTACCCCGTAGTTCAGCATAATTGTATATGATCCATCTATAATTATCCATATTCAGCTGTAAATAGACAATGATAATGATGATAGCAACCGTGAAACTGAACCTGTGTGATATAACTTCTATCTTGTATACAACTGAAGATATTGCAGACAATATAAAAAGCTGTTTGACTGATTTGATATCCTTTGAAGAAAAGTCTATTTCAAATGGTCCCCTTGCTGTGGCTTTATTCCAGTGACCCCCCATTGAGGCACAAAAAATTTTGATGACCCCTTTAAATATCTTCAGGCCCCCTAACCTGTATTAATAATGACTGGTCCCTTAGGTATGCTGTGCATGCTACTTTTTCAGCTAACTTTGGTCTACTGTGCATGCCCCTCAAAATTTTGTCCCTCCAAACATTAGTTCTCCACTTTTGCAATGGTTCTTATGACTTCAAATTTATGTATTATAGTTTGAAAAAAAATGCTGAACAAAATAACAAGACTACCATAGATGATGGTTGCACATGTCGGGCAACAACTTCGTCATCAATTGCAAGAAGAATTCGAAGGTACATTTCTGATCCTTTATCGCCATACCCAAGAAGAGCCATTATATCCTTGAAAAATGTTAACCACTACAAAAAATGAGAAAGCAATTAACAAAACTTTACAATCTGTGTTAAATCATACAATTACACTTTCAAAGAAAGAATTCATAAGATATAGCACATTCAGCACATCCAAAACATATTTGACTTTTCCGACACCAGTGGAGGATAAGGTGATGCCTATCTCTGTTTCAAGCAGCACTAGGCCACGACTCTGCAAATGCAGTTATAGTTATAGTTAAGGTAATAGTGGCTGGCTTGCTGGTCCACTGGTATAATCCATGTGCTTAACTTTCCAACTCCATTCTCACATGTTGAGCACTAGACAAGAAGGCAGTGGGTGCCACTCAGACTGGCTTGAACATGTGCCCTGCCAGTTGTATGGTGGGCTCTCCAACCACTGGGTTTGATAAATCAAGAACCTCCTACCATACAAACAAGCTGATATTTGTGTTCCTAGGCCATAGCTTGGTACTACCTGGTATTCTTTCAGCTGATGAGTGCTTTAGACACCACAGCTTCTCCATGCTATTTCACTGCAAGTCATTTAGTCCCTATCTGTATCTTTTGGAGTATCATTAAGCATATCTTGCAGTAGATGCTGAGTGTTATGACTATTTCTCTTATACCTGCCTCAAAGGGCACTAGCTCAGCACCAGAGTAACTTTATGAGGGAGGTTGGCAGCTGCCGCCAACATTTTTATGTTTGCTAGCTCAACATCTACTGTGAGACAAGTTTTCTTTTTTTAGTTATTGTTTTGTATGTAGCTTGGAATCATAATGGAATGACCTCAAGGTAGTCAGGGCTTTTTGCTCCTTGGGGTATCATCTTTGTAATGTAGTCAAGTATTTTGTAAGTAGCATTGTAAGTAAGGTGGCTGTGAAAGAATTTCATTTGAATAAAAAAAAGACAAACTTCTCCATGCAGTCTACTTGATGGTGATCTTATCCACTAAAGAGGCTACTTCAAATTTTCTGCCATATTATCACAGGACCAATGTAGAAAGAGGTCAAGCAGTTGAGTGCTTGTTGTGGAGCACTCTTGCTGTGAGAAATCAAAAGGCATTACCTTGGTCGGGTACTCTTGAAGGAACAGCAAACATATAACTTGTGCTGTCTTTTTTTGAATAAAAACTTTCTGTCCTGTTGTGCAGCACTAAAATATAAATAATGATAAGTGGTAGGATAATGAGCTGTTAAGTTGGTGAAAGGCTGATCTCTGGTAGCAAATGATAAAATCTGGTGAGTATTTGCATCAGTCATTCAAGTAATTGATACACCACTCAATTCATTTATCAATCAAAATTTTTAAAGGCTAAAATACATGAACTGTTTTTTGCCAGTTTTTGCTCATCTGTCAAAAATTATGGCATATTTTGAGTTGAAAGTCACAGATGATCAGTTTTTTCTCAAAGATATGCATGCCTCACTGTCCAGTCAAACCTGAGCAGTGGGAATCTCTTTTAAGCTGAGTGGGAATCTCTTTTAAGCTCTAAGACTGGGTTGTCTTTCTTCTGTTCTATTATTGCTACAGGACAGTGTCTTATGTACTGTAAAACTGAAGAGTTTTTACTGATTGTGTAAATGTGGTACCCTTGTAATAAAAACTGATGAAAAAACTCATGCACAAAACTGATCATGAAAACTGATCATGTATTCTACCCCTTGCATTCTTTAATAATTACATTGCCAAATGCTGTATAAAGTCAAGTCTGGTTCCTATATACTGTCATACATAACAGTCTAAGCCCTGAAGAAAATGCTGCAAGTGTATCACTTTACAAGTGTGTCTGTCTCTGCATGAGTGATAGCTCTTCATTATTTAAAGCTGCATGTGTGCTTAAAAGTCCATGCATTGAAAATATGAGCAATTCATATCTTGCAATGATGATTACAATCTGGACAGTGATGTTGGCAAGGAAAGCTTTTTGGAGTGTTAGTATAGGCATTCACAGCATTCTCTGTTAGCATGTGGTGATCAGGATACCAACAAGGGATTTTTAGAAAGGGCAATGACCTCAAATACATTTGGAGCCTTGCTCATTTGACTACTTATCCAACAGAGTGCCTCAGGGTTGCCACCTAAATAGCACTCCCAAAACTCACTGAAGGCAAGCTGTGCTGGTAGTTGAACTGCTGGAAGCCACCCATGCCTACCTGGTGAAAACAAATGGGGATTGGAAACTGCACCACAGGGCACAATGCCCTCTTAGGGACAATAAAAGGTCAGAAGAAGAGGAACAGTACAATGAATCAATTAATAACTCATGAAATCATACTTGAAGTTTTTCTTGATAGAGGAATTGCTAAATATCCCATTACCTAGCACAACCAACAAACTGCTTGACCCAATAATGATTTGCTACATCAGCTAATCAAGGTAGTAATTTGGTGAAGTAACAAATACTCTCTTACTTTTTTTAGCCACTCCATGATCAAGATCTTCAACATCTGTGCTTGCTCTTCATTCAAAAATGAGTACCTGATTTAACATACAATAAACTTGTTAAATGATGAAATCATGCAAGCAACTTAGTCTTCCTTCAAACAATCAACATCATTAATATTTAGCTAAATTTAAGCAGAGTGATCTTGGTAAAGCAGAAGCCTCACATCTATAAAATAACAAGCCCTCTGCTGATATGGCCTCTCTAGTTCTAACCTATTGTCAGTGCGGTCTTCATACTACTCCTTTTGACAAAGCTGCATTTTTGACTACACATTTCAATCTCAAATTGTAAACAGATGCGCTTCTAGATAGGGCATTGAGTTAGCACATTCCCAAGACAAAACATCTGTTAGCAAACCATAAAACTTTCATCACTTTTTGCATTCTAGGAAACCAAGAAGAGGAAATGGGGCTGAGGTATAGCAAAACCTGGGACCTACAACCATATTGCAACTAAAATGTAGGTCCAACAACATGGGTGGGTAATCTTTAGCCTGTGGCCAACATGTGCCCTGTGAACAGAATTTTTGTGGCCTATGAGAAGATAGAATCATATTGCAAAATGCATAGCATTAGACTTAAACTTCTATTATTACTATCATTATCACCCACGGATTTCTTCTCCTTTGACCCCCTTTCCTATAATGTTGCCCACCCATGTTCTACAAACCTCTTGGAAAGATCTCTAGGAATTACTGTAACTGCAAGGCTGATGTGCATTGATCATACCTTGCTTTGATGTGATATTCCAGGACTTGGAGGCAAAAGAACTTCACTTTCTCATCACTGCAAAGCAAAAAAAATTCAAAATTTATATTTTAATCAGTCCATATACATTAGTGAAGAAATGCAGTAAAATTAATAAAATTAAAAGGTTCACTATACATTAAACTATTCTATATAGAGTAATCTGCTGCACATATTGTCCTCTGTTCTTTATACAGGGTTCATACCCGATATGTGAATCAAAATTCCTTGACTATTTCCTGACTTTTCCTTGACTGGCAGTCAAAAACTCTCACTTTTTTCTGACTGTCATTTCACATATTTACAAAAAGAAATAAACAAAATGGAGCCTAATAGATAAGTGATGCACACTGTACTTGCTATTTCACAATAGTTAGTAACAAAATTCACTTTGACTGACAACAAATAGAGCAATGACTTTGCGAATAACCAAGCCAATAGTTAAGGAAAATAATATGCTCACTAAATACTTTTTCCCTGACTTGGATGAAATTATAGAAAACTCCCTGACTATTCCAGATTTCCCCTGATTTTTTGTAAACATGGCCTATTTTCCAGGTTTTCCAGGATTTCCAGGTTCAGTATGAACCCTGTTATATTGTAATCTGTATATCGTAACTGGGGAAAATTTATGTAAATGAATAACTAATGAAAATAGCCTTATTAATGGTCTTGATTTGTGCAAAATGACTGAAGATTTGTTTCCACAAATCTATTCAAACATTTGCTTATACAATTCTTCACAGGGTCTTCTAATGAGTTTGGAATAATTGAAGCCTTCAAATATATCCATGTGCCAAAAAAGTCTAAAGCTCTAGATTTTTTGAAAGAGTGATTTTTGATCCATCATAAGATTGTTCCACTATGGTATGGCTTGCAAAGCAAGGAGCTGTGGAACCTCTAGAGAATGTGAGCATCCATTGTTGGAAACACTCAATCTATAATGTGCACACCCATTTCAAAATATTATCAAGTTCATTGTTGATTTATTGAAAAGTGACCAATGGTTGATTGAGTCATTTGTGAATTGATAATTGGACTGTTGGATTAATCAACAACATAATGATTGAATGAATGAATGAATGAATGAATGAATGAATGAATGAATGAATGAATGAATGAAAGAGTGAATAATTCATTGGTTGATTGATTGATCACATGAGTCATCACTTTAATCATCCACCAACCAAATGATTAACAAATGCAGAACCATACAATTGCTTGAATATTTATTGTCCAGGCCTGATTCCAGCAACAGCATGGTTATTCAATCACTAATCACATACCAAATTGAGTAGATAATTCAAAACAAAACATTGAAATAAATTGATTGTTATCATAATTTTACCTGTAGACATCTCTTGCAAGGAGGTCTGATGAAAGTTGCAGTCCTTCCTGTGTACTTTTGAGTTGTTCAAAATAAGCAAGTAGCTGAAAGTAGAGGGACACTTCCATAATCACAAAACAAGTAAATATAAAAGGGACACTTCCAAGGAGGAACACTTCCATAATCACAAAACAAGTAAAATAAAAGGGACACTTCCACAGCAACAATAAACTTCCCCTTTAATAGAGATGCTAGTACATCAAAAAAATGATAAAAAAACAATATGCATGGGTTTAGGAGGACATCTAATTTAGGGGGTTGTAAATTTTCTGCCCAAAGTATCAAATAGAGCTGGAAAGCAGGCAGAAAAGTTGCCCAAAGTTCCTATTATTCTTTCAGAATGTTTGCCTGAGTCAAACTGATTTCTGCCCAACTTGGGGGGCTCCAGCCCCCTGCCCCCACCTCCTACGCTTATCACTATATGTCAAACTAACAAATAAAAAAATTCATTTTTGACTGGATTGCCAAAAACTACTCAAAATGATCTCTTCATACTCAGGTGAGAAGTTATTTCATTAAGTTTCTCCTCTGTAGGATTGATCCTACAATGACTTAGGCAAAACGTTATTAAAATACAAACGCGGGGATGCTATGTGTATATAACTCGCTTTCCACAAGAAAATAAGTAAATAAAGACATCAAAACAGTGAGAATAGCATAACTCCTTATGCTCACAATGGTAACACTTGACAAGAATGCAAAAGCTAGTCATTTTTACAAACGTGAATGTTAAGTATGGCATAGAAAGTAACTGAAGCCGTGGATAGTAAACACATGAAATTTTCCTCTTATCATAAAGCGGAAAATTGCATGTATACTGACTACGACGTCAGGAATACATTATCTTTTTATGCCAACAAATAACAGAAACAAAAATGACCATACATAATCTTGGTTTGTCTTGCCATCCGAAACTGCCAGTGCATACAGGGCTCTCTCATCCATTTTAAGCTTCAATCAAAGTTAATGGGGGTAATTCACAATCACAAGTGTCAAGCCAATTTAGGCCCACAAGGAATTCCTTAGCAATCAGCGTTTTTTCATGAGAATCAATTCATGGTAGCAACTGAATGAAAGTTTCAAGTCTTAAGGCTTTTTCCCGCTTTGAATAACTAGACTAAGAGCATAATTTTTTGAACTTTCACGGTGCACCCATATTTTCACCACACGTGTTGAACCTTGCATCAGTTAAAATACTTATGGAAGCACAGGGTATCAAGGTGGTATACTTGCGAGACGTCATCTATGACTTTGGGCATTTTGGCTTTTTATGGAAAAAAACATTTTTCAATATAAACAATTTTATAAGAACACGAGCCAGAAATTTTATGGAAAAGTAAGAACAAAGTAAGAACAAGCGTGAAGCTTAAAAACTCTCATAAAATGTATTTTTGACAACGATACATACTCTCAGGTGCCGAATAAACGTCCCCCCGCATATTAATTTATCGATTTTTTTACACCCCGTACCACATTATGATCCCCCGTTTATTAATTTTAAGGAAATTGACTTTTTTAAAAACCCCTCATTTCATTCCCTTTCTTTGTTAGAACTAGTTACGCCCGATTTTCATGGCAAAATAGCTTACTGCTGTATATAATTTAGTGTTATGCTCTATGACAACCTTTTTTGTTCTTCCCGTCCTTGTCTAACCATTTAAAGCCTTTTCTCAAATTCGTACACCCCCGTTTATTTTGAACCCCCCGTTTATTAAATTTCGGAATTTTTTCCGACCCCCCCAGTCTATTAGTACCTCCCTTTAATTTGGCACTTGAGAGAAAGCATTCTTCCATCAACATTTGGACATGAAATGTCCTTTCCTTGTTAGCCTAAGGAGAATTGACAGCCTTGTCACTTCTCCACTTTGATTTTCATGAATTTTTTAACTAGGGAAACTAGATACTGTACTAACATTGTTTATTTATAATTATATTTACAAACTTTTTCAAGAAAGAGTATTGATGTGCAAAAGAGACCACCACATATGAAAGATCAGGCTAACTGCTAATGGGCTCGCGATCAGTCGAAACATCCAAATTGAGCGTTCCAATGTTGTCTTGTACACTCTTTTTGTTATATGAATATCTAACTTTTTGCCGAGCGTCATTCTTCTTAGCTTTTTCTGATTTTGAGCCTAGAATTATTCTTAAAGTATTCTTAAATACCAAAGGTGTATCTTCACCTAAAATTTTTAACAAATACATTCCAGTATCTGTTGATGTTTTACTACATCATGAAACTAAGCAAGAGTTCATATTTGGTATTAATAATGCAAAAAGTATATCTGAAAGCAGTGTTATAATGTGGATACAAAAATAATTCTTATGTATTGATGAAGCTTGAGTCTCACATTATTCTTAAATTATTCTTAAATACCAAAGGTGTATCTTCACCTAAAATTTTTAACAAATACATACCAGTATCTGTTGATGTTTTACTACATCATGAAACTAAGCAAGAGTTTGTATTTGGTATTAATAATGCAAAAAGTACATCTGAAAGCGGTATTATAATATGGATACAAAAATAATTGAAGCTTGATATAACTTTTCAGCTTTGTTTTGAAAAATGATTCTGATGGAGCATTACCAACTTCAATGGGTGATATATTCCAAAGCTTAGCGCTGAGATAACGAGTGGATTTCAAGCCGTATTGAAGGCTGTTCTTTTGAAGCATGTATAGATTACCTTGACTGCCATGTTTTGTCGAGTATTGATGAACAGAAGAACTGAATAGGAAAAATGCATGAAAGCAGCTAGGTGAAGTTTTTTAACAGAATCAAAAGAGGAAAAATTTTGTCTTGTACACTCTTTTTGTTATAGGAATACCTAAATTTTTCTGAGCCTCAATGTTCTTAAATGTTCCTGATTTTGAGCATATAATTACTCCTAAAGTATTCTTAAATACCAAAGACGTAACTTCGCCCAAAAACTTAAAAGGAATATATTCCAATATATGTGGATTTTTTACTACATCATAAAACTAAGCAAGAGTTTATATTTTGCATTGATAATGAAAAAGTACATCTAAAAACAGTATTGTAACTAGGATACAAAAAAGATCTTATGTTATGATGAAGCTTGAGCCTCGGATTATTCTGAAATTTTTTCTTAAAGATCACCTATTTTGAGCCTCAAAACTTTTATAAACTTCATTCTTATAAAAAATGAATGTATATAGTTTAATTTTTAAATTTCCTAATTTAAGAATACGTTAAAAACAATTCAGCCTCAAAATGCTGGAAAATTAAGCACTACCAGCCTAAACCTCAATTTTACTGGCTTCTATAAAAAACGATGCATTTTCATCTTTCATTCCTAGAACTTCTCAACTGTGGAACTCATTGCCACCCACTACTTTCCCTGAATCCTACAATTTGTCATCTTTCAAATCTAACATCAACAAACTTGATCTTATCTCCCTCTCTACTTAAACTTCCCCCATTTTCTCAGTTTTTCCTTTGTCGGGGCTTTGTTATTGGCCCTACAGCTTTTCCCCGACATTACTTACTAAGAAAAACAAGCAAACGCATGTAATTTTTCACCGATAATTAATAGTCCTAACTTTTTCTGATTTTGAGCTTCGGACTATTCCTATATTATTCTCAAGTAGCAAAGGTGCAATTTCGTTTGAATATCAAAAGAATATGAAAACTATAATATGAATACACGTTTTTTTATAAGAAAATGAAGCTCAAATCGTCAAAATCTTAAGAAAATTGTAAGAAAATCATGAGGCTCAATTTCCAAAATTAAGAGTATTTATAGGCCAAAAATCGGTATTTCATCCTTGTTGTATTCAAAATGTTAAAGATGGAATTCAAATTCAAGTATAAAATATTATTAACGAAAGTGTAAACCACTCTAGCCAGTATATTTCAGTAAGAGTTGAGAAAACTTAAGAAAATCTCAGACTCAATTTCGGGAAATGTTAAGACGATTATAAGATTTCGGGAAATCTTATTTTAAAAGAACGTGTATGACAATCACATGAATATGAATACTTTATTTATTGCCGAGCCTCAATATTCTTGATTTTTTTTAGCTTTTGAGCTTAAGATTTTTCTAAAATCATTTTAAAGTGCTAGAGGTGTAGCTGGGCGGAGTGATGGCCCAGTGGTAGAGCGTCTGCTTCACAACCAGTAGGTCGTCGGTTCGAGTCCCCGGCCGAGTCATACCAAAGACTTTCAAAAAATGGTACTCACTGCCTTCTCGTCTGGCGCTCAACATATGAGAATGGAGTGGGAAAGTTAAACTCGCGGAGCTACCAGTGGACAAGCCCCCCTTTGTAGCTTTCACTGCATTAGCAGACGCGTGGCGTAGGGCTATAGAAACGGAGATGGGAGCCGCCCCATGCGGCATTGGTGCGGGAAAGGACTTTGACTTTGACTTTTTTGACTAGAGGTGTAGCTTCCACTGAAAACCAAAGGAATATTTTCAAATGCTTTTTGCTGTCTTGTTTCTTCGTGAAGCAAAAAAAAGGTGGAAGAGTATAATAGATATTGTATTGATAGTGCAAAAGTAAATCTAAAATACACAAAAATTCTACAATGTCTGCTAAAAGTCTCTGTGATTTGCGCTACAGACGAACTACAATATCCCCTCCCCCGTAAAACAATGCTGTTTGAAAGGCATATGACTATCACCATTGGGATAAGTGATGCTTTTCCTAATAGCTAAGGTTCCTGGCTACTGATTCAACATTGTATAAGGTGGGAAGGGGGTTTACATTCTCGTTAATGCCTCGGAAACAGGACGGGGGTAGAAAATTCTTAAAACTGTATGGGCGTTCCAAGTACTTTTGGCAGAGATTGAAAGTCTTAATAAGCTTAGGCCTTGTATTATTCCTAACTTTCAGCGATTCTGATCCTTAATGTTCTGATATAAAATGTCTGCATATAATGACCATCAATTTCCTTCAATATTTTGTTTTGAATTAGCTAGTCAAATTGATATGTGATGATTAGTGAATGAACTATCTAGTTGCTGGAATCAGGCCTGGACAATAAATATTCAAGCAATTGTATGGTTCTGCATTTATTATTCTATCAGTTGGTGGGTGATTGAAGTGATCACTCATGTGATCAATCAATTACTCATTTCTATAAAAAATGTGTGTATTTTATCTTCATCGTAAACAAGGCAAGAGTGGACCAGAACAGTAAATTAAACAGTTGATCCAGCAGTTGTTTTGATGCTCCTTCTGAACCACTTACTGTTGTTGTTGTTGTTTACTTAAGCTTTTTCAGCTAATTTAGGCCTACTATGCATGCCACATCCAGGAATGGGACCCCTAGTTTAACGTCCCTTCTGAAGGACGGCGGAGTGAGCTGTTTTGGTCGTTCATCTGGAAGGTCGCCCATCCAGTTTCTGACCGTACACAGCCATGCTTAACTTCAATTAAGCTAATTGAACTGGCTAGGCCGCTTCCCCACTTACCTCGCTCACTTATACAAGAGCTTGATTTATTTTTATGGGCTGCATTCACTCTAGAAAGGGCATCAACACATTTTGGCTACGTCATAGTAAAGCTTGCCTTCATTTACGAACGAAAGCCATCGAATCTAAATTCAAAAGGCCCAAAGTAAGATCTACCTTTATAAGTCCATAATAAATGTCTGTATATTCTAAAGTTTACAACCATTGGTTATGAAACTAATCTACTACGACAGTGTCTCCAATAGAAGGAGGGAAGTAATAGAAGGGGGGAGTTAATCTCGGCCAATTTTCAATAGAAACTGGGTGCTAATAGGTGGTTCGTGCTGGTAATTTATTTTATCAAAAGTAATTCAATTTTCTGCGTGTTCTAATCATGCTCATTTGTA
>WIPJ01067532.1:186234-211057 GCA_018155075.1 Cassiopea andromeda | reverse complement strand
CTGAACTTCTGCCTAATTTCAGCCTCTTGTTTCTTACAAAAAACCGAGTACTCTTTAAACATGAAATTAAGATTACAGCTAAGTGGAGACCTAGTCATAATGACACAAAAACAGTGAAGATAATAGATGTACTACGAAAAGTTAAAGGTCTCTCCTCACAAACCATGTAAAGCATGTGTGCAAACAGTAAATACTTTAGGCAGCTGGGTGGTTTTTACAATAAAACGTTTATTCAGCTGTCAAACCTGCCTGCGTTTAATGATGGTTAGCAATAGAAAATATCAGAAAATAATTCTAAGACTGGAGCCTGTGAACTCACAATATGCTGCTAATAGACTTTTTAATTCTTACAACACGCGGCTTTTTACAAGAAACCTGGCTCAAGGCCATATAGCTGAAGTTTCTAAATTTTTAGTCCTAAACGTTTCTCAAAAGCTTCTTACGTTAGCAAAACGTGAATGTAGCAAATTATTTGTCCCATAAGCAACAACTGTGTCTGTACGAATTAAAATCTAAAGCAATGACATATTCACCTTGTTTTGGTACTGATTTACGTTGAACCAGGTAACGATCTCAATATGCTGTTTGTCTGAAGTTTCTTAGCTCTTTCCGTGCAGTTCTAAAAGTTTCTTAAACTTTAGGCTGTCTAGTACTAGGTTGCTTATAAAGTGGCTTCTTATAAAAAAAACTGTTTATATGGATGCAGAGACAGACTTCCACGTCATTATAAAATAAGGTGCTCTTTTGAACAAGCAATAGTCACCACCCAGCTGGTATAACAAATAGCCCCACTGAAACTAGACTCGGGTGCCTTAGCGATGCATACAAAGACCACGAAAAGACAAAAAATTCATGACTTACCGTGTCTTCCGCTACTTCGCTCAGTCGAGTTGTCTTGTCCAAACGTCGAGAATGGGTGTATGTCGTATGTATATTTCTCACGCAGTTCGCTGACTTTACGATACGGGAAGGGAGCCAATGTAAACACCGTCTAAAAGAAGGATAGGTGGCCAGATTAAATGAAAATTATCTGTAGATGTCTAATACTTGGAGGTCATCCCACTTTTATGATCATTTTCATAAATCTACAAAACGCACTCTGTTCAGGTCCCATCCCCCCTCAGAGAGCACAAGATGAAATACTACAAATAATCACCTTTGATCCACGCTCCATTTGAAACATCATTTCAATACTTTGCAAAAAGCGTATACTAGACATTAAATCTGTCCCCGCTGCGTACGGTTTTTATCCTCATGAAAATGATGAGAAAACTGATGACGCCTTACTAATTTCATTCAACCTACGCCCCCAGCGTACAGCTTTCATCCTTATGAAAATGATGAGAAAACTGATGACGCCTTACTAATCCATTCAACCTGCCCCCCTCAGCGTACAGTTTTTATACTTATGAAAATGATGAAATGGATGACCCCTTATTAAGCTCATTTAAACACGAGGTAGTTTTCAAATGCATAATTAAAAGTGTCTAAATCATACTTCACCTCTCAAGAAGCTTAAATTAGACACCTCCCTCCCCACATCGTACGGTAGTGAAAGTGGTGGTTAAAATGGATGATCCCTTATTAATCTCAAGCAAGCACGGAATAGTTTTCAAACGCAGAATTAAAACTGTCGAAATCATACTTCGCCTCTCAAAAAGCTTAAATTAGACTCTAACCCATACCCTCTATCGTACGATAGTCAAATTGATGGTCAAAATGGATGGCTCCTTTTTAGCTTCATTCAAGCATGAGATTCTGTTTTCTAAAGCAGAATTAAAGCTATCTAAATCCTACTTGGGCCTTGAGCGATATTTCAATAAACAAAACATATTAAATTATTGGTAGCAATTAGCTGTTTGAGAAATGAATACCTCCTGGAAGACTGGCGTGAACTAAATCGAAATTAAATTCTACATCAAAAGCTTGCGCTTCACGAGTAGGACCTTTCTCATATTTATCCACGTAATAAGTAGATCTTGCCGTTTCTTTCGACCGGTGATTTGAAATTATTCTTTGTCAGTAAAATAATTTTTAATCTCTACGTTGATTACTAATCAATTCCACCATAATCTAGAACATAGCATCCAAGAACTCAAGTTTGTCATCCTAATATGACAGAATGACTAGAAATTATGCTGGATGGTAACTCATAAATATGACTAAAAACAGTAAAACAGAACCGTCGCACACATGTAAATACACGTTTTTTTATAAGAAAACCATCATTTTGCTTGAGCTTCAAATTTTTTCACTTTTCCAAAAATCGAGCCTGAGATTTAAAAAAAATTTTTCTAACTGTTACTGAAATAAATTGGATAAAATGGGTTACACTTTCTTGGTTAATCGTGTATACTCCAAATTGAATTCCATCTTTGAAATTCTGAATGTAATAATGATATAATATCGATTTTTGACCAACAAAAAACTTAGTTTTGGAAGTGTGACTTGTGATTTTCTTAAGACTTTCTTAAAATTTTGGCCATTTGAGCCTCATTTTCTTATAAACTTTTTTCCTATAAAAAAAGCACGTCAACCACAACATCTGGCAAAACAGCCTGAGTGCTAATGTTTGTGCTAAAAATCAAGACAGCACAGACCCGCGTCTTTCCATTACAGTATTAGGACAGGGCCAATAACTACTTGCGGGGGGGAAGTGGAAGAATTTCTTACATATTTGACGGAGTTTTCGTCCCCTTGTAAGCTTTATTTAAAATGTTTAGTCCCCCTTCCAGCAACTCAGAAGAAACTCTATGCTCCTTCTTGACTTTTCACCCCCCTCTGAGTGTATAAAATTGTGGCTCCCCTTCTTCGATGTCTTCCACCCCCCGGAAAAAGTACTGACCGGTCCCTTAGTAAAACATGGGATGGATTACCTTCATTAGTTTCTGGGCATCGATGAATTCTTCATCCATCATTTTTGGCAGCAACGATCCCATCTTCATGTAGAAATCTGCTGCAGTTTCCGTGCTGCCCAAATAACTGTATCAAAATGGAGAAAATTTTTAGAATCAATTTCAAATGTAGGCATGAAAATTGAAGGCTTCTTGTATGGCTCATCTTTCATTCCTAGAACTTCCTAGAACCACCAGAAGCTCTACCTATTCTCACCCTCTCCAAGTTACACTACATAATCCACGAACTCTAGCTCAAAAATCATCTTTCATTCCTAGAACTTCTCAACTGTAGAACTCATTGCCACCCACTACTTTCCCTGAATCCTACAATTTGTCATCTTTTAAATCTAACATCAACAAACTTGATCTTATCTCCCTCTCTACTTAAACTTCCCCATTTTCTCAGTTTTTCCTTTGTCGGGGCTTTGTAATAGGCCCTATGGCCTTTCCCTGACATTACTTACTAAAATAAAACAAAAAACTATAAGAGCTCATCATGGTAGACAAAGGCAAAAATAAATTTTATAACCAACTGTGGCTGCAGCACTCTAAAATGTTCCCCATAATGCCCAAGGGAAGTGGCTACAATAATCATTCACAAAGGAAACCGTACTTAATGCAGAATCGTACCTCTCCATCAAAGGGCATAGGAAGGGCTTAGAAGGGTTTGAAAATGGTTTTTGAAGGGTTTGAAAAGGTCTTTGGAGGGTTTTGGAGGGTTTTGAAAAGGGTTGAAAGGGTTAGGATTAGGGATAGATTTCGTTTTTTGTCCCCCATTATGAAGTTTCTGAAATATGATAAACATGGGTAACTTTGTAAGTGATTACTACCCCCAAATCATTGCCCTATGGGGTGACACAAGTTACTGCATGACTGTGTACATTAAGAGGTATTGCATGGTGTACAATTTATGGGGGTACATAGATTCAGTGGAGAGGTATAATTCTGCATTGGTGCCAGACCCTCTGTAGATACCAGCGAATTCTGTAGACATCAAACAGCTTACTCAGCCAATTTTGCCCAAATTGCGAGTGCAACACGCAGAAGCACCTCTGATCCTTCAAGTAACACAGCATCCCAGATCCTCAACACAGTTTCCCGAGGTAAACACGTTGCAAACAATGTAAGAAACCATTGCATTGTGAACACATTAACCAATGGCGGCTCGTAATTGCTGTTACCAGGAAGCTGGCTCTGTTCTGTTATAGCCTCTTTTTGAAGATTATCAAGATGCTTTGCCAGCTTTGGAAGCTTGATGCCCATCAGTTCGCGAAGAACCGCCATATCCGCTGATAATGCTCGCAGATTATTTGCGAAATACTTTCGCGGTAATATGAAATCAACCAAGTATATCATAACCTTGAATAAAAGAGAATAATATTCATTCCTTTGATGTTTTCTGATTGGGCTTGCATAATTTACAAATACAACTTACTAGTTCTCACACCTTGATAAATCCAGGAAACCTGGTTCCTAGGCACAAATTGTGGCTGCCAGGCATCAGCAGGCACATTTTGAAATACATTTTGATGTACGTCTAATTACTAAAAAAGCTTTTAAATTTTAAAGAACTGTTATCTTTTATCTGCTACTGGGTACGAATTTTGATGCTGGAATTCATTAATTTGGTAATATTTAACTTTTGGCTTTAACACTAGCCTCCAACAATAATGTGCAAGCACCTGAAGGTTCTTTAATTTCAAGAAGCATTCCTTGAAAATTAATCAACAGTTACAGTAAAAGCATACATCATATTTTTTGAAAACTCTTTTAATATATTTCAGGCACATTTTCCCACTACCTAGGGTTCCAAGACAAACAAATTTTTCATCTAGGCCAGCTGGTTCTCTAATCTCAGTGTTCTAACTAACTCTACTGATATACTCTACAATAGCACTACATAGTGGAGATTATAATGCCGCTCGATAATGGTTAAGCAAATATTGTGACTGCACTATAAGCCATTTTCTATAAGAAATGAATTTTCTGCCTTCACTGTCAGGATGTTTCTTAACATTTTGTCAAGTCCAGCCTCAGATGTTTCTTAATTGTTTAGCACATCCCTAAAACTTCCCTTAACAATAACAACCCCAGAATAGGCAACTGTGACAAAAGCAATCAATCAGTTTCTTAAGTAGGCACATAGAGCTTTGCCTGACAATGTTTCTTAAATGTTTCTTAACTTTTGCCTACTTTCAGCCTCATGATTCTTATAAACATGCTTCTTAATAACCAATTTGTGCATATGAATAAATTCACTTTCAATCATTGTGGTTCATTTAAATATTAAAATCTCCACACATTCTATTTTCAAACAGCAACAAAATAATAATACACTACAACTTTATACAAATTAATCAGTTTTATATCATATCATATTAAAGCAAAACAGATATCCTAACAGATACCCTTAAATTTATTCACTGGAAACAGAGCTTCACAAAAGGCCTTCTAACTTAACATGAATTAGTATTAGAAGGAAAAGGAACAGGATGATCTACAAACTAATAATTAAAAATGTGCTAACCACAAAAACAATCTGCATGTGAAAACTAGTGGATACTTCTGATAATGCTATGCAAAAAAAAACTACCTGGAGAGCATCCTCTTCATTTCCTTCAACCACTTGCAATATTAAAGCAGCAATAACATTGAATCCTTGACAATATCCAACTGATTTGTTCCATCTTGCATAGGCCAAAAGGACTCGTTTCAAGCTTGCACGTTCACCCTCAGTGTCAGATTCAAAAAACCAACTACAACCAGTCCTGTGAAGGTCCTGCAGAAAAGAACAACCAGAGATAAATCCAAGGTGCAAGCCAGAAGAAGGTAATGAAGAAGAAGACAATGCAAAAGAATATCCTGAAGAACAAAGTGCTAAAACGTGAAGAAGAATAGAAAACTAAAGATACCTTGTCTGCCTTCTAAGGATGATAGAAAGCATCAGAAAATGCTCAGATTCTGTCAAAGTGGATAATATAATAAAATGAGAGGACAACATTGCCCTCTTATCCACTTTGACAGAATCTGAGATGTAAAGTTAATTTGCAAATTGCTCGAAAATAACTATTCACAAATGGAAATAAGATCACCACCTCACCTTGACAATCTGTGTGTCCAGCTCATCATCTTCAGGGTTTCTTCTATCATTGAAACATTTTCTTTTAATCTTTGTCCAATTCTGGTCCTTCAAGCAATATTCTGCTAAGGAGACCCATGTCTGAATAAAATAAAGGTGTTCCATTACAAGAAGCAGAAATAGTGGCATTTCTAGAGCTAACACCTTGCATATGTCTTCAACTACATAAATGTTGTGATGGGGAATTCACTCCTTATCAGTCACATTAGATGACAAAGGAACCATCTATAAGATGAAATTTTGAGCCAACTTAAAAAGGTTTTGACTATGCAAGCAGCACAGAGTAGAGTGAGCTACTTGCTGTTTGATTAAAACCATCACATTCAATATACTGCACTGTAAACTTCCTTTGCTCAAGCTAATGTCTCTTTGAAAAAGCACACTCTTTCTTTCATGTTTAGCACACAAAGTATTTTTAAGCTTTATAAATTGCAAGAAGACAAATGAGGGGAGGGGCCATTTTGAAAATCAGAACTGAAATTTTTCATAGTTGAAGAGTATCATCAAAAACTCTTTGATAAAATGCTGCAATACTGCAGAGATACAGGTGGTAAATAAAGGAAATGGCTACTATATTTCATATGCCAAAGACTTAGCAATAATGTCCTCCCTAACAAGAACTTCCATTGCATATGAAAGTGTATAAGTGTATTGACACTACCTAGGATTAAATACGAGGATGAAGCAGGTCAGGAAAGGGCATCATGATAGTGAACAATAATAATTGCTGATTTATTATCACCAGTGGTGCTGATCATTGACGAAAATGCTTGATGATGATGACAATGACGATGATGATGATAACAATGATGATGAGGATGATGATGGAAAAGTTGGCACTAAGTAGCCACCATAAATTTTGTTTATGTGCTCCTAAAGGAAATTGTCCACAGTATGGAGAGACAAAATCTGTGGCCAATATGGCTCACTATAGAAAATCATGTGCACTCAAAAACAAGAGACAATACACTTTGAAGGAAGAAGAAAAAGAGGCACAGCATGAGATTAGAGAAAATGAGAAGAAAGGGATAATGATAAAATGTGCATAATATAATGAACCAAAATCTAAAGCAAATAGTAGCAGGTATAAGAGAGCTTGCAAGAGGACAAAAGATAACTTTGGGAGGGGTAATTGGATGGTGAATTCATGATAGGGAATGGCAGCCAACAGACAGACAGACAGAAAGATGATGATGATGGTGATAATGAGCTAGCCCATGGTTGGAGACCTCAATGTGGTGAGAAGCAGGCTCAATGGCTCACACTACAGCTCTGCCTAGTAACTGTTGGGGTAACAGTGTGGATACAGTGTAGCTGGCTCAATCACCTCTTTCAAACAAATGAGAGGTGAAAGCTGAATCATGGGTCAGTCCTAGGTCCCCTTTGGGGGAGAAATGACAAACAAGAACAAGATAATGATGATGAAGATGATGATAATGATGAAAAGCAGGCTCAATGCTTCACATTGCAGTTCTGCCAAGAAACTCTTGGGGAAGCAGGGTGGATTCAGTGTAGCCAACTCAATCACCTCTCTAAAACAAAGGGTATGTGATCTAATGACCCACAGGGTTAGTCACTGGCCTCATGAGGGGGGCATAACAGTGACAAAGAAGAAAAAGATTCATGATATTCCATAATGCCCTTCTCGATACAACCAAAGACCTACTTTTGGCACTATATAACCTACTGAACCTGATCAATGCTGGTATAGCCAAATGCATTAACATCTGGCCTCAGCTGCATTTTGTCTCTCATGCTAAATAATTGGCAGAAATTCAATTATACTTGATACCAAATTTAAGACAAATGAGCACCTACCCTCTTTCTCCACTGTGAAGGAATTCCATCCAATAATCGTGCAACTGATTTGAATGCATCATGCCACTAACAACAAAATTTTAAAATATTTTCTTAAAACTAATAATTACATTATCAAATATGAGCCATAATGAATATATCAATAAAGTGCCATTTTAAGGCATCCTGAAAGTTCATTTAGAAAAACATTTCATTATTGATCCAGGGCATAAATCTTGAAGATAGAGCATTAATGTAGCAAACAAACCAGCAATGACTTCACACCACAGCTTAAAGATTAAAGAGGCATTGCATATCTTGTGGGAAAGGCCTAATTTGAATAAGCAGTTACAGTATTATAATGTTTCGCTGAGTTTTTAGCGTTCGTTCTTTTTTGTTGCTTTCGTTCTTCTTTTCCATGAATATATTGGATTGATAGTGCTGTGTTGTTATATATTCTAATGGTAAATCTTATTATATTCAACTGATAATGGTTTGATGAACAGACCAAAACAAGTCTTGCAAATTGAAAAATATTGTTGTGTTTCTTAGTGTACTATCTAACTTTATTGTATGGAAAACTTTGGTAAAAGCCAAATGCAATAACTCCTGCATTCACCATGGTAAAGTTGTGTTTGTTTGGGAGATAAAAAATGAAGAATATCTAATAAGATTTCCACTTAAGAACTAAACCAATCTCAAGGAAAACAACAGCAACAATGCTTAATGGCGGTACTTAATGAAAAAACCACAACTTATTTGGGAGATATTTCTAAATATTCTGACATTGGTTTTAATTCCTATTCAGTACAATGATAACCAAATTGAGTGGATCCCATCATCTTACTGAAACAAAAGGGACTAATTTTGGCTTTCAATTTTATGGTTTTCCTTTTCTGAAGCCAAATGTTTATGAGTAGATTGGCCAAACAAATAAAATATGTGATGAATTTAATAGAAGAATAGCATAAGAATTTAAAATAGATGAGTTTTTCAATTTCATTGCATATATATTATAACATGCATCAAATGTCCCAGGCTAACTGGGTCATTCTAATGAAGTTTGAGATAAAGCTAATAGAAGAAGGAAAGGAAACTCTTGACAAAACATTTATAACATAATTTCAATGCCAGGAAACTTGAAACAGCTAGGAGGAGAAAACTTTCATCACAAAATGCTAGGCATGGTATGTACAAACACTAGGCATGGTATGCCATGCAACTAGAAAAAAAGTAGAGTTTCCAGCAGTATCGCATACCATGCCTAGCGCCCAGATTTCTTGTTCTTTCAGGAAAATTGCCAAATATAGCAGATTTCTGCCCAACTAAGGGAGGCCACAGCTCCATTGCCACCCCTTCTCATAAGGTTATGCTTATGATACAAAGCAAAACACCTTAAATCAAAAAGGCAAATGACTAGTTTTTCCCTTGATTATATGCAAAATAACTTTATGGAATTTTAATTATACAAACCTGCCTAAATCCTTTCTTGCCTGGGCTTGGGATAAATGAAAATCGAATTCTTGTATCAACTCCTAGAAAACCAGGAAGACCATAATATTAGGCAAGAGAAATATTTCTCTTGCTTAATAAATTGGTAGAATGGGTAATGATATGGAGTGATAGAAATTTTGAAAAATAAACAGTTTACTTATGAACATATTTTGTTCATGGTTAACACACTACATAAATCAAATACAACGTTTTCACATTTATAAAAACTTTGATTAAAACATGATGATTTAACAAGTATACTAATTGGGGAATAATGATGAAAGTCTAGTGAATAAACTTGGAATACAATGGACTGTCAGGTTGTTTCTGTTGCATCACAAGAAATCCCTAAGCAGCACCTACAAAACCTGGCAGCAATAATTGGCCAATCAGCTAATTATTGGAAGCTGACAAGGCATTTGAGGCATAGAAACAACTGGGCTTAACACAACCAACATTTCAACAGACATCAGACAAATTAATCCTTAATTATAACCTACAATGAAAATGTGCTAAAAATAAAAGCTGCAGCATGTAATTGAACAAATATGGTAACTAACTTCTTTTCAATGATACTGCTTGCAGGATTGCAGTAAGCATATCAAAATTTTGCTGCAGCTTGTGTGCATTTCTATCCCTCTGCTTCAGCAATCTAACCAGTTTGGATGATAACATACTGGAGCTTCTCCTTAATTCCTTGATCATTAACATCAGCTCTTCTGTATCTACAAGATCAAGTAGTGGTTTTCCCACTTCAAATTACATCTGCATAAGAGCAATTAATATATCTGTTTTTGGAATAGTTTTAAACATTAGAATAACTAGTACCCTTCGGTGCCAAATAAATGGAAGTGATGTTTATTCATTTTCAATAATACTCCCAACATAATGGGAGTTCAAATTTATTAATTTTCCTACTTTTCTGAACAAGAATTTTCCTTGCCAAAAGACCCTGCTGACAGTCCTGCTATTTGTTCACAAGATACCACTACTTTGGAAAAGTCAAAAAGTATATCTCACTAGTGTTTTGCAGAGAGCATAAGCACTTTGTAACTTCATCTATATAATAGAGCAAAATTCCCACTCCCTAAATCCTATTAAGACCTTATCTATCACCTTTTCAGAGAACAGCCCACTGCTTATTGAGAGTTCCCATTTGTTTGGCATTGAAGAGTACATACAGAATGGAAAAATAAATTCTCTAAATAGAATACACACTTAGAGTTATGCTTAAATGGTCAGCAAAGTATTGGAGAGTTGTATGTCTAAGTAAATATATATTCGTAATAGCTCATGAAACTATACAACAGTGAATAGCTCAATTGACAATAAAGCTTGGCTCTGATTATAGCATAATGCTGAAACAGAAAAATCATGCATGAGTAGTACTGTGGATTAGAGAAGATAGACTTCCAAGCTCAAAGTAAGATTAGGGCAGCTTTAGCAAGCATGGTAGCCCAATGATTGGTGCCATTTTGCTATAAAACACTATAGTGACTTTGCTAACATAAGTTGCTATGAGAGGGACTACAAAAAGACGTCAGATCATCACAAATCCTCTTTGCTAACCAACTGCAAAACAATAAACAGTCTGGGAAATTCTATGGTGATAAAATTGAATTTTAGCAGTCACACTGTGCTTTAGTTTCATCATCGCCAAATATTATTTTCAATCAATTCTCTCCATTTGTAGACAAAAGTTAATTGTTGGTGACACTATTCAAAACATTTCTCTCAGTATCAACATCAATTTCAGTATCTGACATTATCAGTTATAAGGTGGTGGGAACAAAAACAGCACCTTGTCTTGATTGAGGAATGAAAACTTATATCTTATCATATCATTCAAGGCCCTCTGAGGGTCAAAGAGCTTCTGATTTCTCATAATTACCTTTTGTCTCCAAGTAGGCTTTGTCAAGCTTCTCTCTGCTCTCATCGTTGTCAAGGCTTGATGCAAAGCAAAAATTACTGCTAGTTGTCGAGCACTCTGTTATGTTATCACTATCAACAGATCTAAAGTTTTCTCGTGTTGAATATCGTTCATAAATTTCAAATAGAAGCCCATCCACAGCAGACCTTTTTCTGCTTTGAGTTTCACCATCTACATCGCTGTTTGTGCTTGAAGTTGAGTTGCTTGATCCAACAGAAACTAGTTTCAGCTTTTGCCTAGCTAAATTTGAATGCGGAATTTTACTTTCATCCCTTTGCTCATTGTCAGAATCAAAAACAGAATTGTCCAGGGGCTCGCAAAACACTTTTTCTGGCGAGCTTTCGTCTAATGGTGGTGTTAGGCCATCATCCATAAGGGACAAACTTCCACCATAGTGTGAGCCACCTATAGAATCGAACGTTCTCACGCTTGCTGATGTACCATCTTCTTCACTGTTAGAAAATGCAGTAAAAGGAGGACTGAAGACATCGCCGCTCAAATTAATTGAGAAAAACTCTTCTCCATCCATTGGAGTACCTGCCATTGCTCATGGGCCAGAGGATCACATTATGAATGATTTTAAATGTCATGGCTTTCAAGCCTTTGGCAAATTGACTTCTCACGGTTTATACTTATAATGCGCTGTACAATGTGAATGAAAAATGCGTAACTTCTTGCAATCCATACGCATAACAGAGCAACTCCATATTGCGTATGATAAATGACGCAACATAATTGCACATCAAATTTATCATAAACGATGTTTCATTTCAATTGAGTCTCATATTTAGAAGAGACGCAGAAAGAAGCGTTATACCACACGTGCAGTCAGGGATATTCCGATGGGGGGCGTCGCTTTTTTTAGTAACAATGGAAGATCAATGGGTTAGAACGCCCCCCCCCTTCCAACAGAAGATGTATCGGCAAATCACTGCGTGCAATTATCATACTTGTAAAGAATAGAAGATTTTTAGAATTTTCTTCCTAAAATGTCGACTATTTGCATTATATTTACACGCAAAGGAAAAAGACTTTGATACTGTCAGTAGAAACAAGGAATTCTTCGCCTCAAAACAAGGCTTTGAAACTACTAGAAGTGCCAGTAATCTTTGCTCTCTGTTGAAAATATGTAAAAAGTAATGAGCTGTAAAACTTACTGTAAGTTACCCCCCTGATTGTGCCACAAATAAGTGATTTATGTCTTTGGTGTCCTGTCTTTACTGACTGAGGGTAGTGGGATGCCCACTGATCTGTGGGCATACCCGTGAGCATGGTGGACTCTTTGCCATTACATATCTTATTTTTCACCAACCTCAATATTCTCATATTTTTCTAACCTCGAGTCTAGCATTATTCTTACCTGTCCTTTCCAAAGCTTGTAGCTTCTCCTGACAATCGAAGGAATGAATTCAAATCTTTGTTGATGTATTATTTCATAATAAAACAAAGCAAGAATAGAAAAGAGCAAGAACTATTATATCGATATAATGGAAGTGTTAAACCAAAAGCAGCACTTACAATTGGAATTCACAAAATTTTTAAAATGAAGCTTGCGCCTTGACTATTCTCAGATTATTTGTAAATTTCAGCGCTTTTTGAGCCACAATATACTTATAAACGTTATTATTGCAAGAAAAAAGAGTACAGAAGTCGTGTAGTCGAGAAAATGACGATAACATTTTTTTTGAATTTGCCTTTTTGCCACCTCCGCTAGACTTTTTGTGGATAACGTTTCATAAACAGTCATCAGCAGTGAATCTGCTAATATGAAAGAAATCCCGCTCTCAGCGTCATCTTTACGCATGAAAGTTGCGCAACTTAAAATATATCAACTGCATATCTAGAATTGAAGATAAAACGATAATGGAAAATGGACGAGAAAAAAGAGAAGGAGATTACAATTTTATCGACACAAAGGCTTATAACAATGCAACTCGATAGGTATGACATATATGACAAAAACATAAGAGCAGTCATAGCCAACTGATCAAATATGCTATTCACTACAGGAAGTTATGTTTAAATCTCATTATGTTGCTAGCCTAATGTCTGCAAATTTGCAAAACCAAACAATATTGACCAGTAACTATTGCCGTGAGCTATAAATTCCACTCTATGCAATATATTATCAACAGCGAGAGAACTAGTTTTCTATACGTAAAGCATTGTAAGTGGTATTGTAGCAGATAAATAGGAGTCCTAGCTTGTCCAACATTTTGTAGAACCCGTTAAATCAGGCCCTTCCACTTTTACCCAGTCTCTGACCTTGTTTTAGTAACTAAAGCTCCCGAATATTTACCCTCTTTGAGCTGTAGACATTGCAAGTGACAGGACAGGATGCCAGATATACTTTTTTATTTACTGAACCAGGTTCCTAATTCTTGAACTTCTGCAGCGACTTAACTACTGTAGTCAAGAATACTGTAAACGTTCTTTAGAAGCTGTCTTTAGCCGCACAAATTTCCTAAAGTTCTCGTTATCTATGAAGTTTTATGCAAAAGTGTCGCTTTGGCTATATAGCAGGATCAGATATTTATTGCTTAGAATCACCGCATAGACGCAGTCATAATCAAATAAATCTCATCATCTCCCGCTGAACAGTAAGGCTCATCGCTTTTGGTAAAGCTAGCCATGGTTTTGTCATCATCTTAGTCCACAAGGACTAATCAAATAAGAACAAGTGTATCAGATACTAAACTAAACATATATACAGAAACTCACAGATCTACATTTGCAACAATACATATAAAGCACAAAACAAGACATAAAACGAAGAATGTATCACACAGAGATGGACACAGGAAAAAAAACCAAACGTAACACGTAAGAACGGAACAAAACATGAACAAGATGGGATGAAACAGGAAAAGTTCTACTTCATGTAGCGAACACTCGCATGCGCACAATTCACAATAATTCACAATTATGGCGGACGAGTCAAACCCACAGCAGCAGGCTACAGCTTTTAAAGGATTTAAAAAGCGCAAGCAAAACTTTGTTCGCCGACAAAGAAAAAGCGAGAGCTCAGAAAGTGATGAAGGTGAAGATTCAGCAGTCAAGAAAGTACAAAGAGCAGGCAATAAGCTAAAGATTCTTGGAAACAGCTCTGGGCCTAATTTTATTTCGAAAAAAGGTCCTCATACTTTAAGAAGATCAAAAAGTGATGAAGAAAGTGATGAGGAGAATGGTTTTGAGTCAAAGAGAAGCAAGTTGTCAATAAATTATGAGTCATCGAGGACTGGGAAGCGGGAGGGACCGGATGACATGGGGGCAACCTCAACCCTGGAGATTGAAACACAATTTGACAGAGATGCACAAGCAATTTATGAAAAACAGCTTCAAACAAATAAGGAAAAGAAAGGCCAAATAGATGATAAATTGTATAAAGGGCAGTCTGGTTATGCCAAATATTACGAGAAGAGAGATACAGCGCAAGGAAATGCAGCTAGTGGAATGGTTAGGTAATAGGCCAACTCGCATAGTACATGTTTATTAACTTTTAAAAATTGCAAATGTTTGCTCTGCCAAAGGAAAATGAATAGTAGCACACTTTAGGTCGTATTTTGTATAATCATATGTTTAAAAGGTTCTACCAGTTCAATAACAAGTTACAATTTGGAAGCATGTTTATTTTAATCTTGTTTGATACCAAAATGTAGTTTTTGCTGTTGATAAAGTTATCTCCCTTTGTATTTTTAGTGATTGATCTTTTGTACCATCTTCACTTAGGAATGATATAGTTAATAGCATTTTGCAGCTCAATTAGTATAAAATCAGTTACAATAAATCCCCATTTGTCTCACCTTTTGTTTTCTAGGCAAGGACCAGTCAGAGCACCATTAAATCTTAGGTCAACTGTAAGATGGGATTATCAGCCAGATATATGTAAAGATTACAAAGAGACTGGTTTTTGTGGTTTTGGTGATAGCTGTAAATTTCTTCATGATCGATCAGATTATAAACATGGATGGCAGCTAGAGCGAGAATATCAGTCAGGGGAGTATAACAAGGGAGACGCTCATGCTTATGAAATTGATAGTGATGAAGATGACTTGCCATTTGCTTGTCTGATTTGTAGAGATAGTTTCAATAATCCCATAGTGACAAAGTGTAGACATTACTTCTGTGAAAGATGTGCTCTTCAACATCACAAAAAGAGTAGCCGGTGCTATACTTGTGGTGAACAGACTCATGGTGTATTTAATACTGCAAAGGAGATCATAAAAAGACTAAAGGAGACTTCTAAAAAGGATTTGATTAGATCAAATGAAGATGAGTAGCACTCGCAAATCTAAGGCTGATTGAGTTGTATTTGGGATGCTAGCTAGTGTCACAAGTGCACTTTACGATGTTGTGAGTGGTACAACTCCATCCCCTATAAAAGATTGTCAATTAGTCCTTTCATAGAGAAATTTGGCTTGTGGCAGCCTGATTGGATAGCTCGTAATTCAAGACTAAAACAAAACAGTTATGAAGATTTGCATTGGTTGAACACTGTCTGTCCAGTCAATTCCTTCACCTCAACTGTTTCAATGTGTGCCCTTGGGTAGCATATTGTTCCACGGTATGAAATAATTGATATTGTGGTGCATGGCCTTCAATTGCTATATTTGCACATGCTCATGTGCATTTTTTATCCACCCACGGCTTTATGTTTTCGAAGACCAAGTTCTTTTCAAGAGCTGCTGATGTGGAAATGGAAATTGCTATGATTAAAGTTCTTTCATGGATTGCATTTGCTTTGAAAAATATCTGGAGAGAAACCAGAGGCAGCATGATCGGCACTTTAGAGATGTTTTGTATATTTCTGGATTTCATGCATATTTGAATAACCTCAAGCGAAACATGGGTGGCAATATTTCATTGGCAATTTCTCTACTGTGAACTTTCCTTTTATAAATTATTTTTGTCACTATTGCCAAGGCTTTTGATGACTGACTATGACTTGTATAATGCTGCTGATGAAGTCACCCTTTTTGGGAGATGCCAGCAGAACTTCTTGGTTTCAATTTACATCGATAAGCATTAAAGAAATTAAGAATGAGCGAAATAATGAAAACCATGTAGAAAGAAGTGGAAAGGTACAACTCTGCTAAACTGGTAATTAAAAAGCTAAATTTGGCATAACATAAATAAAAAAATAGATTATAATAGAAATCTAAGCTTTGGGATTGAATATTGGAGAGGATACTTATCTTAAGCCACTGCCATGTGAAGTAGGGTCTTAAGTTCTTTTCCTGCCCCTACTAGTTCCCTGGCAGAGTCCAAAAAAGGCAAACGCTTCCTTGGTGAGAAAGTTTAATCTAAACCAGTGGTTTTCAACTGGAGTTCCCCAGAACCCTAGTGTTCCACCAGCACAGTCCAGGGGTTCCACCAGAAGTTATAAAATGCTATGATTGAAATTTTATTTTAAGTCTCATGTTCAGATATTTGAACAAGAGTTCCTTGAGCTACTGGAATACATCCTTGGGTTTCAGCTCCACCAAAAAGGTTGAAAACCACTGATCTAAACATTCCCTATTTTGTAGCAGCAACACTGCTGTATCTTTGTTCCACATATGACCAACTCTTCCTCAATCAAATGTGATATTGCTTGAACATTCTCCTCAAACTGAAATGTTTTTGTAGAACTGCTAAGTCTTCATCAAAAATAACATTTTTTATGTCATTGGAAAAAACAAATATGAACTTTACAATTTTCTATGCCATTTGTATCAGAAATAGACAAAGTGATGTGGTTCTGGATACGAATGGCATTAACAATTTGTTTAAACATACCTCAACACAAAACAACAGCAATAAAGCAATTTGTGTACCAAGACACCGTCTTGTTAACCAGACACAGACATGTGTTGGCCTGGTTGTAAATGATTAAAAATGACAATTTTTTTGAAACTTCATAGTATAGTCATATTCCTGCATACAAATGTAAGCCTCACTATATTCTGGTAGTTTACAAATGGCTACTTGTCTTGTACAAAGCAGAAAAAGGATAGATAATTGTAACAAAAAGCTAGACTGCTAATAAGTCTGGATTTGACCAATCTTGTCCCCTTCAGCAAAAGATACAATAAGTGGACCTGATGGTGATGGTGGATATCTTCCTTTGAATGTATGTCAAATGTCAGTCATCTATAGAAAGTTCTTCCAGCATAGCAATAAAGTCAACAGAATGTGAAGAATACACCCTTAGTTAAGAGCAACCAAAACATTCCTCTGGTTTACAACCATGATGCTGTGACTTATCTCTATAGGTGAGCGCTCTTAGTCCTTATGCAGCTACAATCAGAAGACAACAATAACCCTGTAAAAAGATGTCAACAAACAAGACTACCCTGTAATATAGCACAAAAGAGGTAATAATCATTATGGATCTATCACATAGTGGATAATAAATTTATAATTTTAAATGTATGTGCATCTCAATATTGGTGTAAGAAAAGCTAACAAACCAAACTATGAAGGTACATTGCAAGCCCAAATACAAAGGAAAGCTGAACAGTTCATTTGCACTAGTTGCTCTAGCTTAAAATATATTGATCAAATAATTATATCTTGAATTACAATTTTAAAGTAAAAATGACACAGAAATTGATAATTGACCCTTTTTGGAGTGGCTAATCGTATGAAAAATTCTGAAGAAATCATTATGGTTTCAAAAAGCTATCTGCTTCTACAATAAAAAAATTTATCATGAACAAGAATCTCACTGGAAAATTCACTTTTCAAAGTGAAATTCATCTTCTACTCTTCAATCTACTAATCTAAATCCAGAGTAATCTAATTTTATGAATAGTCTCTTGAAATCACTAGCAATTTGACATGGGATTGGTGCTCTTCCAAATGCCTTCAATGCCAGATCCAAAGTTTGTAAAACTAACCTATCAGCAAAATATACTTTAATTGTTTTAATTCTAAATCATAAAATGCACAAAGATTTATTTTAATGCCAAAATAGGAAAAACTATAGTTCCTTGAGTTCCTGAACTGCTTGTGACAGGAAGCTAATTGTCTTTTGGCTGTTTTCAATCTGAAGCTCAGTAAGTTGCACTAAGGCATCTTTCAAGGCCTCTGATCTGTTTTCATGAAATCTTTTTATCTGAATAAAAAAACAAATATTACATGTTTTGGCACATGAAAAAGGTTTATAAGAAAATGATGCCCAAAAGGCAAACATCTCAAGAAAATCTCTAGAAAATTATGAGGCTCAAGTTGCAACATTCTGTATTCTGCATACAAAAGTTTGATACTCCTGTGTTCTTGCATTTGAAATGTAAAAGGTAGAGTTCAAATTTGAGTTTGCAAAAACAGGGCAATCTATTTTAGCCAATGTAGCAAGGTAAATGAGAAGAAGATCTATAGAAAATCACAGCCTCAAGTTTGGGGAAAATCAAGAAAGCAGATTCTCAGGCAACAAATAACCATGTATTAAACCCTGGGTTTCAATCACTAACTCTACTCCACTACTTATTTGATTTTTAAAGTGGTGTCTGAATCAATGGATGGCACTAGAGGAGAGTTTGGGGCCTATAGCCTCCTTATCGAAGTATGCTAGCCTCTCAGTCAGAAAGTGAAAAACTATTTTTCAGAGATTTTTGGCATCTATAGCACCATGTTAACCATATTTTAGCCCCCTTGTTGGAAGAGTCAGCCCCCCATTTGAAAAATCCTGGCACCACCCCCTGAATCTCGAATAAAAACAGAACAATAAAGAAACCAAGTCTAAATATCAGGTACCATATTTCTTTAATTATAAGCTGCAATTTCTACGTATTTATGGTACGTTAAGCTGCAGATTGCAAGCAAGATTGGCTCTCTGACACTGGTCTATAAAGCAAAACTGCTATTAACAAGTGGCGTGTTTCATTCTATTTATTTCTATGTTTTAAAAAGCCTTCTCTACATTATTCATAAAGTCTCTGGCCAAACACATGTGTACAGTATTGTACATGAGGCTATAACAGGGTGGCCAACAGTGAAATGAAATTCTTTACCAGGGTTTTTCAGCCAGATTTTAAAGGTTTTCCATGGTATTTTTGATTATGTTTTTGAAAAATATTATTATCACGTATAGACCTTCCGCCTGTACCCATCCATCTTTCATTCTGCGTTTTACTTCAAATTTTGTGTACGTTGTTGTAAAAAGAGGCTGCTTGCCACACGACAAATGATACGCTGCTTTCCACACAACCTCATAGATCCTCCTCCACTGCGTCACAGGAATAAACAATGTAGCAGTACTGCAAGGCCAAATATTAATGCTTGGGAAATCTGCTTCAGAACATAATTTTTCAGGGGTAGGTTGAAATTTCAGGGTTTTCCAGGGTATTTTCCAAGGGGCAAAGAAAATCCAGGGTTTTTCAGGGTTTCCAGGGTTTGATGGCCGCCCTGTATAATCAAGGGCCACCCATAACTGACAATGGGAAAAATTTCATCTAACCTCAGCTTTTGTGTTCAAAGTAATAGTATCGTAGGCTTGTTCTGCATCATCTTTTGCTTTTTGAAGCTGAAAGATAAACATAAAAAAGAATGCTATTTGACAAAATGTGTAAGCCACGCATCTATCCTGTACCTATCGTTTTCCATTTGCGCAAAGTATATAGCTATACAGAAGCACATACAACTGGTTTTCACAAGCCAGAGGAAATTTGAACGGGGGTAGTAAAACAACCTTATCGAATGCAGGATTTTTAAAGAAATATTTTAAATTGCACATCAAACCCAGCGATGCTGTGTTGAGTAAATAAACTCTGGTTGCAGATGGACCTGCTTTTGGTCAAAATGGGTAAATAAATACCCCTATTTCCTATAACTCAAATTATAGCTGCGTTTCCCCTATCATTTAACAACAAATTCTACCGTTTTTCCTGCTATGTACTTCCCTACATGCTTGAGTTACATATTCGAACTGTATGAAATTATTTCGACCTGTACATCTTATTTAGAGCTTCACGTTAACAAAACCCTTAGCAACATGCTATAAAATTTCGCAACTGCTGATAAACCACGACTGTTGCATCAGCTTATACCAAACGACAAAAAATTACCAACAGCTTTAGTAAAGAGTGGGAGGTGTTGCACCTTTCTACTGTGTCCGCATATACATTCTGGTCTTGCACCAGCAAATTTAAAGATCAAAGATGCCCTACTGAAATTGGTTCAGTAGTGCACTCCAAAACTTCAATTTTGATGTAATCTACCTCTAAGATGCAATGCTTAGCATGACGGCTGTTACTCAGACATTACCACAAGTGTGATAGTATCTAATATATAGATCGAAATTACGATACTTTGATATGTTCAAGGACCTACTAAAGCGTAGCTAAGGGTAGTATGGACCAGCAGTAGTTAGGAAAAAATATATGAAGCAAAGCCAGCGCAACAGATCTGTAAAATGTAATGTCGCATTGCGAAAATAATGGCTCTATTACCATTATTGAGGGAATAGCATGTGTCTTATTGCATACCTGTCAAGTTTCAATGTTAAAAATGTGTGAGAAATTTACTAATTGGGGTAAGACACAATATATTTTCGATGGGGAATTCTAGGAAAGCGGGAATCCTGCCTTTTCTTGAGGGAAAGTTTAGACAAGCTGCCGTAACATTTTGAAAACCATGTATTCAAAGCACATCTGCGTGAAAGGGATTTTGAGTGAAAGGAGTGCAACAGACTTTTACCGATAGGCTGCAAAATTACACACAAGTATGATGGTCATTCTCTTCCATGCATTATGATTGTACCTGTTTTTACTAACAACTCAATACTTGCATTCGTCTGCAATCTAAACGTAGCGTAAATGAATCTAATATTTGTGCGAAATGCGCGAGAACTTCGCTTCGCTGCGTGTGAGCGTAAGAAAGACCTAAATTGCGTGTCTCACGCAAAATACGTGAGACTTGGAAGGTCCGTTATTGGGACATTGTATAGACGAGTTCTATCGAGTTGGAAAAAGGAGTGTAGTATATTATTGGCCCTTTTAACGCCGATCCTTATGACGCCAGGGATGACAATTGGTCTACCGCCACTCTGGGCCAAAGTTAACGCCATTCAAAAAATATGATTGTGAAGGCCTTGCATCTTTCTTAAATTACTCCTAAATTTCAGAAATTCTGTGCCTCAATTTTGTAAAAACTTTAGTCTCATAAAAAAGAGTGTATCGTGAATTCTGTCATTTCTGTTGATCGTTGATTCCATCTCTCTTCTGTCCACCCCAGCAATCAAGCATAAGTAAGTATATCAAGACTCCCCTTCTCTGATGACGTGATAAGTGAACAGCTCCGAAAATAAGACATGCAAAAATAACACTGCTGCTTTGCGTAGAATCGCAAATTTGCAGCCCTGTTTACGCCCTTCCTATTAATAATACCGGTCCTTATAACGCCGGTCCTATTAATACTAGCCCTAGTAACGCCGGTCCTTGTAATTCCACTTAAGGAAAATTAATGCCAATGAGGGCCGGCGTAAAAAGGGCCAATACGGTAATAACTTTTGCAGAACAACTACAACACATGTAGTCAGGAAAACAGCCAGACACACGAAGCTGTGTAGAAGTGCTAGAGGTTAAGAAAAAGGCTGTTTCCGAGATCCTAAGATGAGGTGGACAAATCCATGAGGAGAAACCAACGACATTAATTAATATTTCATCTCTTAAGAGAGGGGTACTGACAAAGAACAATTTAGCTAAATTTTGTTACGTGACACATGCTCCATATTCAGAGCTCAAACTGTAATGTTACAAACAATGGATAACAATTTCAAGAGAAGAGCCACGACGAAAAACATCTTTATTTACTTCGACATTCCAAGAAATGGATAACAATTTACTACAAGTAACAACAAACCTGCTCCTGATTCTTTGGCTTCGCTTTCTCTAAAGATCTACTTGCACTTTCAAACTCAACTAACTTGCAAGTTCGTCTTAGTAGTGTCTCCTGCAACAAAACTTCCATATCTAAATACTGGCCAACAACTTGTTCTGAGATAGAGCTGAGGATGACGAGTGAAGGTTTGAGAAGTATTTCAGACTAATATCGAACACGAAGCTGCTAGAGAGTTTACGCAACACGACGCACCAAAGAAGTCTAGAAACGAGCCGCGGTCACGCCATCCTTTCGCAAGCATTGGCGCGAGTTTGAATATCGCGCTAGTTTCTAGACTCATTTGGCTCGTCATGAGCAGACTCGTCGTGTTGCGTAAACGACGCACTATGTATATAAGCACAGGAGCGTGCAAGAGGGAGGTGTGGGGTCATGTGCGTAGCTGCAGGTAGCGTCCAGGAGTGGCAAAACCTGCCCGTACAATCACTTTAGGGGGAGCATGAATCTTATTAGGGTATTTCATTTCCAGGTCAATAAATCTCTTGGGGAGATCATACCAGATTTTAAGAGAAAAAACTGTCACCTTCTCTTGTGATATTTAAAAAGGAAATACGTAGATGGGATGGTATTAACTGTAAATGTTTTATTTGTAATAAAGTTAGTTTTGTTTCTTCAATTAGATAGTTCGTATTAATTAGCTATAAGCTATATATTTATATATACGTTTTAAATGAATGAATTAAATGAAATGAAAAATTATTCCCCTTGCGCCCTCCTGCAACTAAGTGCCTGTGTGGAGTGCGACATCTCCAAAAGAGTATCAGTGAAGTCTTTCTAGGACAAAAAGTTGGCCCATAACCAAGATCGCAAAGCATATAATGCAAGAGGAAAAAAAGTAAACATAGAACGATTTCTGCATCTGGTCCAGTGCATTTTACACTCCCAGCAAATATTTCAATGCGCACCCCCACCCCCCTCACGATAGAGCAGCAACATAGGCAAAAATATCACTATTTCGCCATGGGTTCTAAAACCATGTTTGCAGTCCATGCCCGTAGGAAATTAATGCAAGAGCGTAAGTTCGCGAGGGCACCCTGTGCACCTGTCGCAAGTGAACTCGCACATGTCTTCTGGTATGATTGTGTTTGGTAGGGCACCTTCTAAAATGCTGGTTTACTCGGCAAATCTACAGTCGATGGAAGAAATTCCATGACTATAGATACTGGAAAACACATGCATACTTAATCATTGACACAGTGTAGAATGGTGCTTTCTAATGGGGCAAGACTGAACGCATTCTTTAACTTCGCCAAAAAAAAGGTTCGAAAAGATATTTCCTTCCAAAAAGACACTTCTCACTTGACGCAGGGTATCTTCTAACAAAAACTAGGAGGGCATTCCACACCAAAGTTTTAAACCTCCCTACCAGTTGATTCCTGTCCCCCAATTAGCAAGTGTCCTTCTCCTGAATCTTCTCTTTACTTAATCCTAACTTTGTAAGTTAAGAATTTTGTAAGGAGGAGTTCTGTCAGTAAGCAAACTCCTCGATTAGTTGATCTACTGAGAAAGCTCCTCCTTACAAAATTCTTGACTTACAAAGTTTGTTTCTTGTTTACTCCCTTCTTTGTTCCTATTATACATTTGTTGTTATTTTGTAAATTGTAATTAATGTTGTTGTTAAATTTGTAAGTTTAGAATTTTGAATTGAATCATGAACTTGAACTTAAACTTCCCATTCATTCTTTATTGTTGCATCATGTACATGTCAAGTTATTTACTTCTCTTTTCTCCTTACTGGTCAGTACATATTCAAAATCAGTAAAAATTCCACACAATATTTTTTTGGCCTAGCACTCATTAGAATACTTTAAGTTTCCGAAAGGCAGGGGCGAAACTTAAGGGGGTATAGCGGTGAGTCACCCCCTAACCATGAAAATTTGCTGTTTCTCCGGGCAAAAACGGTAGTAAAATGCACTTCTGCAGGGCAACTTACTGAGCCTAGCACTATTGGTGAGCTACTGTTACTAAGAAAAAAAACAAGTCACAGACAAAAAATGTTTGCAGGGCATTTCCCCCCAAAGATTTATTGAAGCTGCGTCCCTGCAGAAAGGAGCAATGGCTCAGAAATAACTCACAAACCTTGGCAGATTCTAAGTATCTTGTGTACAAATCAAAATAAAATCCAAGTGTATCTTCCTGAATGGTGGTTGTTTTCTCTAATGACTTCTACAATGAAGAAATCAAGTTAAAAGTAGCATTATGCTTTTGCACAATTGGGTTTGCTAAAGCTACGTAGGTAGAAAAGGGTACAACAGTATCTCCCAAACGCTCTACAACAGTTTCTCTCAAACGCTCTACGAGAGTATCTCCTACATGTTTTAAAAAATATATCGAAAGGTAATCCTCTAAGAAATGAATTTCGAATTAGCGTCCCCTGGATGGGTAGATATAGGATATGAATCCAAAATTTAATGATACTTAAGTACAACTTAAAGAACGCTTAAATTGTTGTCATTCTTTAGTGGGGAAACTTAGACTTCACTTAACCTTAAGGCCTATCCAAACCCTCTCGACTTTCACTCGACTATGCTCGAATTGGATGTTGAGTGAAAGTCGAGAGACTTTGGACAGGCAGTCGAGAGTGGTCGAGAGAAGTCGAGAGTGGTCGAGAGAAGTCGAGAGTGGTCAAGAGTGGTCGAGAGAAGTCGATAGTGGTCAAGAGTGATCGAGAGAAGTCGAGAGTGGTCA
>WIPJ01067532.1:164465-186118 GCA_018155075.1 Cassiopea andromeda | reverse complement strand
GGTCGAGAGAAGTCGAGAGTGGTCGAGAGAAGTCGAGAGTGGTCGAGAGAAGTCGAGAGTGGTCGAAAGTACTCGAGAGAAGTCAAGAGTAGTCGAGAGTGGTCGAGAGCGGTCAAGAGTGGTCGAGAGAAGTCGATAGTGGCCGAGAGAAGTCGAGAGTGGTCAAGAGAAGTCGAGAGTAAGCGAGTAAAGTTTGAACATGTTCAAAACTTTCACTCGACATTTCTATTATTCTAGATGTTCACAGACGTTTGCATTATACGCTGATCTCAGTGGTACTGCCCCCAGATCCTTTTTCTTGAGCATGTTTTAGCAATTACAGAAATTACACAACTTGCCACTGGAGCTGATAAATGGTCTTGTTAGGACACTGATTGGAACGCATTTGCTTCTATGACAAATCTGAATTTCCAGTTACTATGAGACTAGCCAGGGCTTTTTTAAAAGCACCTTTGAAGGGTTCTACTCCGGAAAGTGCATAATGAACGTTGGCATTATGAAGGAGACCTAGAGGCTTGGGCAAGAGTGAGGAGCATGAGCGAACTAATATGGCGGTTTAGCATTAACGACTTATTGGATTGTAGAAATTATTATAGTAGAAAAACAGTTATAGACGAGGCACATAGGTAGGTTTTTACTAAATCTGGCGACCAACGAAGGGACTCAGATTTTGACTTGATTTGGGTCAATATATGAAATGGAATCAACGGAAAAGAAGGAGACAGTGGGGAGAAGGAGGTGATTAAGATCAACATGTACGAGGGAACAAATATGGCGGCTTAGCATTAACGAGTTATTGGATTGTAGGAATTATTAATGTAGAAAAATAGTTATAGACGCGGCACATAGGCAAGTTTTTGCTATCCTAAATTCTAAATCCTAAATCCTAAAGTGCTCCCAGTCCTAAAAATTTTTCTTTGATTTTAAACTAGCATATCCCTTTTTCTAGGGCTTGCCTTTAAAAGGCTATTGAAGGAGATAACTCAAGTCGAGAGCGTTTGGACACCCGAAGTTCGTCGAGTGAAAAGTCGAGAGCGTTTGGAAAGACCTTTAAAGAAACTAAACAGGTTCATGACGGCAATAAAGATGGAATTAAAGTGTATGTATCTCAAGTGCTTACTTGTCAAATGTCAAATTACTGAAAAATTTAACATTTGACAAGTAAGCACTTGAGACGAGCATTTCAGTTACAAAGGCAGCTTAGCATAGATCCTTAAGAAGCAAACATGGGAATATTGGTTATATTTCAGCAATATCTACCTTATAATCATCAATGAAACCAGCAAATTTGACTAAATGCCTGAAACAAAATAGTAGGGGAGAATTATTTTGATGGAAAAAGTTACGAGTTGTGGCAAAATGAATAATGAAGCTCAAATAAGCTTCTGGGATTGAATTCTGAGTCAACTGCACTTGAGGTAGGGTGGCTAAATTTTTTCACTGACTCTAACCCCTTACTGCCCCACCACGCTCCCCACTTGTTGGTTTGGACTGTGAGGGGGTATCAAAGCACGCCTAGAGAGTGATCTAAGCATCAATACCCTAGATAATAGGCAAGTTGCCCAATTGAAAATGTATTGGATGAGCTGAAAATATATCAAACAAAACCTCCTGGTAGAGCAGTCTAAGATTTATTGTAATTTTTCTCTATGATGTTGGTCTAGACCATTATGATGTACTTAGATTACTATGATGTATCGTTTAGTTTATTTTAATACAGCTGAAGGGTTATTCGTGTAAAAATAATGTGCATATGAATATAGGGATGTCTTAGCTCTTCCAGCACAACAACAACAAAACTAAGAACCATTGTCATGTGACAGCACCCACATCATCAAACCTTGTGATGATTTCGCAAATCTACCATTGCATCCTACAAAAATTCGCCGTTGTATTCTACGTAATCCCTTCCAAAAATCAATCCTGCGCCTTACCCATTGCATGAATTATTGATGATTCCTGCAAATTCTCTGTTTCCCGGGTCATTCTCTCTTAATTGTCTTTCAGTTTCAAGCACCTAACTTAATGTGAGAAGAATTAGAATTGAATTTCTTTATGATGTTGGACTGAACCAGGGGTGGGAAAACTTCAATACAAGGGTCACATTCACAAACCCCAAGTTTTAAAGGGCCGCACATAGGGTGACCACCGGTTTCTACCTATGAAAAATCCCTGATCTATGCCTGATCTTTCTTGCAAACGCAGGTCCTTGGACAACTGAATGATCAATATAGATGTAGAAGTCCAATTCAGAGTTGGAGGCCTCTTACATGTCGCAGATCTTTCGTGATTGATTAAATTTCACGCGGGAAAAATTCTTTCCATGGCCATTGTGCTGAAAATGGAGGCCTGGGTGCATGCCTCCAGAAAAAATTTTCGAGGTAACGCCCTCTAGAACATCGAAAAATGCCCATTTGCAGTATAGCATGTATTTGTTTCATCATTGATATTCATGCTGAGAAGGAGAGGCTGATCCTTCAACCTGATTTCATCGTATTTTGAAGGTTTAGAATGAAAAGGAAAAGACTAGGTCAAGCTTTCCCTTTTGAATGGAAGCTAACATTACAAACAAAACAATCTCACGCTAGTCCACCAAGAAAAAGACAGTATACCTCAAATGTAGGCTACCTGAACTGCACTCAGGATGTAAAAGTAATATTTTCCCTAACAGGGTCGTCATCTACACACTATCTTTGCAGTGAGAAAGCAAATCCAAGAATCGAAATTCCTACAACAACTCGCGTCAATTCTGAAAAGTTATTGGCGGGCCGCAAAAAGTTACTTGGAGGGCCGTAGTTTTCCCTCTGGACTGGACCATTATGATGTACTAAAATGTTATGATGTTTATTTCAATATAGCTGAAAGGCAATTCGTGTAAAAATAGTATGAATATAAATATATGAATATGAACATATGAATACCTATACAAGCAAAACTTTAAGGAAAACTATCATATTATATTTGATGTCTGAGGATAGTTCTGAAGAATAAAGGTGATATGTAGTCTTACGTGCTTAGGTCATTTTCCGATGTGTCCGTTGCTGTCGTTGAGCGTAGGACAGAGGTAAATGTACCAACGTGGTTTGAGAAACCTTCAGGTGGACAACAAACAACATCAAATGTCAATTAAAATAATTAAAAGGTTGGTAACTTAAACCTTTCTCAATGGAGGAAAAATTCAGCATATGTTAAGCACACATATATCCATCAACCAAACATTTTGGAGGTTCGCTAACAATGGAAATGTGAACTCGTGAACTCGTTGACAACTCGTGAAGGAAATTTTTTCGCAGTAATAAATGCTTGCCTCAATAATTATACGCAGGGCCACCGAGAAATGACAGAGACCTTCGGGAAAAAGAGAAATACGAGGCCCCCAGAGACCAACCTCGGTCTCAAACAAGGAAACATGCTGCTGGTCCCTAAGTGTAGTAAGGGGTCATTCATTTAGTATGTACACACGAAGGGGTGGGGGGTCGAGCAAAAGCGTAGGCCATGCGCACAACAGGGAGGGGCTTGATGTATCTAAGTACGTAAACAAAAAGTCACTTTTTGCATGTATTTTGTTATATTGCCATTTTTTAAGTACTTTTATCATATTTTGTTGTCTTTGGTAAAAAATTTCATTACTGTTCCATAAAAATTTTGCTATGTGTATTTTCTTGCCTTTCAAATGAGGAGGGTCAGATGAGTACGAGTACGTACGCAATAGAGGGGGGAGGTCGTAGTCAGGGATGTTCCGCTTTGGGGCGTAGGGGGCGTCGCGCCCTCCCAATATCTTCAAATTTGAAAGAAAGTTGGTCAAAAGGCAGCCATGCTGGAAGAGGTTTGGCAACAGTATTTTCTGGGACCTTTTGTTTTAGTAACAATAGTTGGTCAATTGGTCAAAACGCCTCCCCTCCAACAGAAGGTGTCTCGGCACATCACTGGTGGTAGCAAGCGTACATTTGCGTACAAAAGTGGGAGGGGGTCGAATTTTTTTCATTTTGGTACGTACATACTAATTGAATTACTTCCAACTAGATTTATTTCACTACTGGGTGGAAAGCTAGTGAGCAGTTGAAAAATGGACATTGAGTTACTTGCCCAAAGTCCTAGGCACACTGCATCGGTTGGCTGGGCCTTGGGGACAATAAGGGAGCAACTAGCCGCGTATTGGCAATTCGAGCACTTTCACATCCCTCCAAACATTAAGCAAACAATTGTTGAGGCAGCCAGTATACTGGCAAAATATCGCAGATTGAAAGTCTGATTTAAATTAATAGTTAAAAGCTTTACGTCGGCTCAATGTCTGGTGATTTAGCTGGGATTTAGAGATGAGAGGTAGCACTTGATAACTCAGGCGCTAAAAAAAGCTACATTGTTTCTAAAGTTTTTGCTAAATTCTTGAAAAATGAATTGAAACCACAGTTAAAGGTGAAAGGTGATAGGTGATAGGTTATAGGTAGCATCGACATTTACTGTGCTAACGAATATGTCAGACTACACAAAGTACTTACGTTGTTCAACAAGGTGCATCTTTTTGTAGGACTAAAACAGACCAAATGTTCGTATCAGAATTTCCTTATACGTAACAAATGTTCGTAGAATATTCAGAATTTCCTTTTGAATAAGTTAAAGTACAGTAGCCGTCTAGAACAGTGGCTCCCCAACTTTTCAGAATATTTTTCATGGCGGTCCCCCACTACATACTCTTTCTACTCACGGTCCTATGGAGTAGGCGTGGCTTCAAAATGACCATAGCTCATCGATGGTTTTTAGGCCACATCTCTGATTTCTTAGGAAATTAAGTGAAGTTCATCCATTTGTTGCAGAACTATCATTCTCAATTTTATAAGCCCAGTTCTGCAGATCTGTTTTTGTGAATGTTAAAAACTTTGGCGTGAAGAACAAGTGGGAGGTCCGGTGGATGAGCCCCCAGAAAATTTTTCAAAAATCAAGCCCTTTACTTTGGGTTAGAATGCATCTCCCAATATTAAGCTTGCCATGGGCGACAAGGAATTTTGAAGTACGTAGTAGCTTTTAGCAAGATATAGTGCGTTATATATAGTAAACATATAGTGCAAGATATAGTAAACAATATATTCAAAATTCAAAATTTTATACCTTTCTAGAAAAGTGGGGGGCCAACGAAGGGGCCAAAAATTAGAACCACCCCCCCGTAGAACCGCCACTGGGTGCTTGGTGATCTGGTAGTTTCCATCAAACATACGTATGTTAAACTAGTAAACAACGAGATTCGAGAAACATGCCAAGAATACTTGATTATTACTCACTTCATTACAGCCTTTTGTTGCAAAAGCAAGATGATCGGCTAGGTTTCTAATACCCTGAAATTCTTCGTCAATATCCTACACCAAGAAAAGAAATAAAAACAATTTAAGTTTCAATTTTAGAAATGGAAGTCAACGATTGGCACGCCATAAGTGAAATTGCTTACAAGGCTGAAACATAACAAAACATTGCACCAAAAACTTTGAACCAGGTACAAAATATGCACAATCTTGTACGACACTAACATTGACAAGAATCGTGCAAAAAAACAGTAGCAATGATGAAAATGCTGGAAAATAAGATAAATATTAGGTGCCTGTGCAAAATAAATGTAAAAGTGCCTACTACGATAATTTAAATAATTAATAATAAAAACTGACTACCAATGCACATTTATAATAACGGAAATGAGCTTCTAGCACAAAAAGATTTAAAAGCTATCAAATTATAAGCCAGCTAAATTTCAAAATAGTAGGTGAACTATAATTATAACTATAACTGATGCAAAACTTTTGCTTATGCAAAGAAACCAAATTACAGTAGGTGAAGAAAATGTTGACATACATAGTGTGCTAAATGAAATAAACTACTACCCTACTAGCCTGAGCTTCTACAAAATAATAATACCGAAATCTTGCTACAAACAGTTTGTAGCAGAAATGATTACAAAAATGACACCTGATTCATTGATAGGACATTAATGACATAATCAATAGAGACAGCACCAAACAATGCAAAATCAAGAGTGCCCAACCTTATGATTATGAAATCTAGCATCATCCAAAGCACCTTTCAAAGATGTAAACAGGCCTTTTTTGACAGCAGCTCTTACTGGTGCCTATTGAATGAAATTTAAATTAATCTACAGTCTCAAAGCAAAATTAAGCAATTGACTTTGAAGTCAGTATGAAACACCCTTGCCCAGATATAAGGCCCTTGGGATGGGCATAGGTGTTGAATCTTGATTAGCTGACAAAGGAATCACCATCGAATGGTTCCTGCCAATAATGTTGCGAGAATTCGTTCTAGAAGCATGTTTTGGTAGTAAATATTGTGTTTTCTTTTGCAAAAAAAACTGATAACACAAAGTTTCGAATAATTGAAAAATATTTTGCAAGCAAGCTCAGAAGGCTTCAATTAAAATTTCCAGGAGGAGCAATTTTTATAACTTGCGCAGATCAAAAGTTATCAGTTTTACAAGCTATCCATCTCTCCTTGTTATGTAAATAGCTTTTGATCTGCGCACGATATAAAAATTGCTCGTTCTGGAAATATGAATTGAAGCCATCTGAACGTGTTTGCAAAATATTTTTCAATTGTTCGAAACTATGCGTTGTCAGTTCTTTTGCAAAGAAAGTACACTATTTACCACCGAAACACGCTTCTCGAACGAATTCTCGCAACATTATTGGCAGGAATCCCTCCATGGTGATTCCTTTGTTAGCAAATGAAGATTTCACGTCCATGCTATAATATCAACAACTACCATCTTCAATATCGTTAATTTAGTAACATTATCAACAGTACCACTGGTTAGGCATCATTGCCAAATATCACACCAATCAGCTATCAATCATTGTCAATCACTTCAATCATAACGAATCATCAGTAATCACTGCTATTCGTTTAGCAAAGTAAGTTTCAAGACTTTACAACATAATTGCAGACATTGCCAGAAGTGAAAATTATTCAAAAGGTTAATTGAATATTCAATGGAGAAAGAAGTAAAGGAGGAAAGACAGCACAATTTTTGGATCAGATAATGCAAGGAAGGGCTTGCAAAGAACTGAAAAGATATGCATCAGATAAGAACAAATTAAGTAATGTCAGAAACTGTCAGTTCTACGGCCTATCCATTATCACTCAAACTACTAAAGAAGATGATAAAGAAGAAGATATTCCAAAAAATATCATGAGCAAACAAAACTCTAAAAGCTGGTTTTTCTGAGTATTAATCAATGTACTTATTTATATCAACATTTGAAAATAACCTGATCTTGTGTAAGGAAATTCTTCAGTGTTTCATCTCCATTTAACTTCTTTTCGGCAATTACCAACCGCAAGTAACTGAAAAGCAACCAATGCTTATTTAAGGGCTTTGGTACATCAGGAAGTCAATGCACAACTTCATCAGGAATTTCACAGAAGTGCAAACAGTGGCAGATTTGGGGGCTTGGGGCTGAAATCTCAGGGCCCTTGTTTGAAAATTTTTGTTAACCAAGAACATTCTTTAAGTTCTTTTTCGTTAAATTTGTCATGCCTCAAGACTGTGTCTTGTCTTTTCCTATTGAAACCATGCACAGATAAAAGCTTGTGTCCATGCTCGAAACATTATTGGCTACACTATTTGTGTCCACGCTTTTAAGTTGCTGAGGGCCATCATTTCCATACTTTTGTACACTGAGTGTAACTATAAACTCATACATGTTCAAAGCTTCATGACCTCTACTCAATATATCTTTGATACAAACTTACTTTTGAAGTGCTTTGCAATCTTTCTTAAAATCATCTCCAATCATAGTTTTTGTCTCTTTCCCTTCAAATTAAAGATAAAATAAATAGTAAGCAATAAAAGAGGATGCAATAAAGTTAAGAGATGCAGCATCATTTCCGTTTACTGTGCAATGCTGCAGATTATTAGGGGTCAACTCTATACAGCATTTTTTCCAAATTTTAGAAACTTTTTCTGTAATTCATTACTCCTACTTTCCCATATGTGCAGCTAGAGTACAATCAATGGATTCTTTAGGCTACATATTCCAGACTATACTATGGTATTTCATATTGTACGCAACAAAAGCAGAGAACTTTTCAAAGGATATGAACTTAAAATCCAATTTTATAGGCAGATATGTGCTGATAGGGGGACATCAAGTCCTCAATATCTATGAAACTTCAGGAAAGTTGGTCATGACTTGGGGAATCTAGAGTCCATTGAAAAGTTTGACCAAATTTACACCTGTAATCTGTTATCTCTGTTGGTCATGGCTGGACATAAAGGGCATAGTTTGTCAACTTTTGTGAATGCCCCCTAGCAACTTTTTTAGACACTGTACTGCATAAAGAATAAAATCCCATTGTCAAGCACCTCTTGGGAACGCATTTCTTAACAGAAGTTCACATGCTTGTAGACTGCTCATCAGGCTATAAGTCTTTGCAGACATTCAACAAAGATTAAATCACATAAATGTAATACTTGTTGTCCAATAAGTGCTAGTAAAATTAGTGAAAAACCACTCCATTCTTAGTACTGGTTTCTGTCTGCAGAAAATAACCTGATGCAAGAAAATTGCAACAAAAACAATTGCTTAGCAACAGAAGACATGCTGATGACAAATATTTAAGCAAAATTTAATACAAAATTTGTTGTATTCATCAAGAGTCAAAGTCAAAGTCCTTTCCCACATCCAATGGTGCATAGGGCGGCGCCTATCTCCGTTTCTATAGCCCTAGGCCACGTGTCTGTGAATGCAGTGAAAGCTACAGCAGGGGGCTGATCCACTGGTAGTTCCGCGAGTTTAATTTTCCTACTCCATTCTCATATGTTGAGTGCCAGACGAGAAGGCAGTGAGTACCATTTTTATAGTCTTTGGTATGACTCGGCCGGGCCTCGAACCCATGACCTACCAGTTGTGAGGCAGACGCTCTACCACTGGGCCATCACTCCAGTTTCATCAAGAGTAAACATGAAAAATATCTCACAAGGATAAAAGACCACATACCTAATTGCTTCTTTGTCTTAGCTTCTGCTCCTGATGGTGTAAGGGTTGGCTTTGGTGGCAGAACTGGTACCTAAAAGAAAACCAAAAACAACCCCATCAAAGTTAAAGAATATACTTTGAATATTCAATGATGAATAATCAGGGGTGATTTCTAGGGGGGTTCAGAGGGCAGAGCCCCCCTTGTTAAAATAAATGATCATTTAGGGAGGGCTCAGCTGCCCTAGAAATTCATGTATTGGCTATGCTTTTCAGACTGTATTGGCTTTTCTTTCAAAGTATTTTATAGTACTGTGGTCAATTTTGCACTGCTACATGGCTATTCAGACATTTCCACCTGTTGACTATACTATATCAGTATTAAACTAAATTATAATCTTTGCATCTTTGAAAATATGGGCATGGCTAAAACTCAGCCACACCCACAATATGGATGTAGTTGCACCTAGAGCCCCCTTTGATAAAATTCCTAGAAATCACCACTGTGAATAATTACTTATTTCCCTTGGAAACTATATACCAGGATTGGCCAAAATTGCTTAATGTAACTGCCACATACAATAAACATCAGATGCTCAATAGATGCAAGGCATGACAAAAAAACCTACACATACACTTTAATCTAATGAAGTCCCAACCAATATATAATATATGATTCCAAGTTTGAAGCTTTTCCATTTACCACTATAATAATTGTGGTGAAAACAAGCTTACCTATGTATTAAAACAAGTGACATATTCAAAGCTCAAGTGTCATAAGTGGCTTGTAAGTTGCTTACAAGTGACTTAGCCAAAAGTTACAGGTAGCTTTTGGCTATCCAACAAAAGAAATCAACATCATGCAGATACTAGATGATGTGGTATTTGTCAAGAAAAATCCAACTCCAGAATACAGCAAAAATAAATTTATTGCATGTCAGGAAAGAGTTACTAAAAGAGCTTATATACTCTGGACACAAAACACAACCCACAATACAAAATATTTACTTATTATATATAATATCCTGATATGTTAAAACAAACATTAATTTAACAAAGGATGAATTCTAACAAGAAAAATATTGCTTTATGGAAATACCACAACTGATGAGATGTCATTGTGTGCAGATAGACAATGACTCAAAAACTCAAAATCTTCATACTGCCTCAAAACAACCACACCCTTTTCAGAGTTTTCATCTCCCATCTGGAACAACAAAATTTTATAATGTCTATGAGCTCAAAATACTATTAGAGTTTAAGTTAATATGCATCATAAAAGTTAAAACAGTTCACATTTCAGTATCAGCAGTTACTGAGTAACAAAATAATAACAGTGCATAAAATTATGCACAGAACAACATTTTATTCAAAAATATTAAAAGCAATCAACATCTATTAAGCATAAAAGAAACAGATCTTGGGAAAGCTTTGAGCAAATTGTCAGATACTATAAGAGGTAAATTAAAATATCAAATTTGCATTGTAAACAATTTCAAAATGGAAAGTCTCCAAGACAATAGGGCCTGCAGTACTAAATGAATAGGCCTATTTGTGTATCTTCACTTACAAAAATTGTACCTAACTAAAATCTTACCATTTTGGTCTGTAATGTAAATGTAATGGCATCCCCATCTTTTGATGCACCTAAAACTGACACGTCATAGTTAATGACTTCCGTTTCAGGCTCAGCCTTTGTTGTATCTTCTTCAGTACTATTCTCCTATGAAATTAAAAAAGTGCTAAGTGTACCTTTTAAATCAGCAATAAAGTAGACTAAGACAAGCTAGGAATTGAAACAACAGAGGAAAGCAAGTTTTATGTTAGCCTAACATACATATACAATCAGGACCTATTTTAAGGAAATCTTTTTATTTTTTAAATAATTTGCTTCAAAAATTTTTTTCATTTTTTGAATAAATTTTTATTGCTATAATTTTTTATGTAGCTTTGGGCAAACAATTTTGTCTCAATAAGATATATTGTGAATTAAGGGGATATTCTAAGCAGAAGTTGAGTGTTGGCTGAATGATATTGCCATTTGCATGGAACAGATGGCATAGTTTAGAATTATTTTAGACATGAACATTGTACAAGGAGTATGTATCAAGAGTTGCCCTTGGTCCAGCTTTTGCAATTCACCCATAACAGGGTTTTTTGCTCTTGTTACTAGGACTCTTTGTACCACCGTTTCACAGTAACCAACCTTTTTAGCAAGATAGTAGAGTTGAATTCTAGCCTGTTACTTCTATATCATACAATGCAAGGAAAATGCACCTAATCAGGACTATTGCCAATGTATTTCACCTACTCTATGATAAAGCTAGATGACACCCTACTTGAGCTTTTCTCAGGACCACACCCTTTAAACAATCCAAATATTCATGTGGAGTCTTTTATTTTCTGATGCCACATTGAAGTACATGTTTTTCTGTTCTCAAAATTTAAATAGAGCATTTATATACAGACCAAGGCACAGAAAGACTTCTGTGAAATAAGAAGCATGTGAAAGTGAGAAAGTTGCCCACACTCTTATATTTCAAAGACCACACTCTTAAATTGCCAAGACCACACTCTTAAATTGCCAAGACCACACTCTTAAATTGCCAAGACCACACTCTTAAATTGCCAAGACCACACTCTTAAATTGCCAAGACCACACTCTTAAATTGCCAAGACCACACTCTTAAATTGCCAAGACCACACTCAAGATTCAATTTCATGTGGAACCATTCGTTGTTTGATGCCACATGGAAACACATATTGACCTGTTCTCGAAATTTACATAGAACATGTACAGACCAAGATGCAAAAATATTTCTGTGATACAAGATGCATATGAAAGTGCGAAATTTCACCACACTGTTAAATTTCCAAGACTGCACTCAAGATTTCCAAGACAACCAGGGATGTGCGGAGGGGGTGTAGTGCCCCCCAATATTTTCAAATTTGCAAGAAAGTTAATCAAAAGTCAGCCATGCTGTAACAGAGTTGGCCACAGTATTTCTGTGACCTTGTTCTTTTAGTAACAATATTTTGTTTTTAGTAAGTAATGCAAGGGAAAGGCCAATTTGGTCAATCAGTCTAAAGGCCCCCCCCCAGCAGAAGGTGTCTCGGCACATCACTGAAGACATCAAAGTGTCGCCAAGACCACTCTAAAATAGGTTCTGTTGCAAGCACGTAACTGGAGGAACTATGGAGGAGCAAAAGACTTCTGGAGCAGAAGCATATGAAATTGAGAAATTTGACCACACTGTTAAATTTCCAAGACCACAAAATTTGACCAAGACCACTCTAGAATAGGTTCCGTTTACAATATTTATATAAATAACTTCTGTTACCTGATGAGCGACACTGGGATTATGCCGAAGGTACTACTATCTTTCTGTGTGGTACAGAAATAGACCCTATCTTAAAATCACTACAAAAAGATGCCTCTCTGCTATCTAATTCATTTGCAAGACTATGGGATGCTATGAATTAAAACAACTAAGGAGACAGGGTTCAATGTAAGGAGTATAATCCCTTCTCATCCCTTCCTCTAGGAGAATTAATGCACCATCACAAACATACACATTTAAACAAGATACATGTTCTAAATAAATTAAGAAATGCCAAAGTAAGGTACTGGCAGGAATGAGGACAAGGGAACAAAATTTACTCACAAGACACCACAAATACTTTTATGCAATATCATGCATAAATCTTTGCGACATACTAAGTGAATCCTTTCAAAAGGGTATATGCTGCCTAACTTTGGCTTAAAGCAAGGGGGCACTTTCCCTTGCTGCTCCCATATGGCAGGTATGTTTGAGTACTGGAGGGTAAAAAGGCTTTGCACTTTAAACAAAAGGAGATAACCTCACTTCCTGCTAATAAAAATCTGTTTCATTTGTAAAGAACATGCCCAGGCCTATCTAAATGATAAAATGCAAAAGCAGGGAATACTATGCCTGGCATAAATACTGCTATTATTTATTATAGCTCAATCTCAATGCGAAACACATTCTGGGCTTTGATGTTAACAATTGTTTAAAGTTTTGCCTTCCATTGCTCAGCTATACATAGGAAGTAATTAAATCCAGGTTAACAGCAACATAATGAACACAAAGCAAAATGATTTGAAGTTATCTTGGCATTATACTTTATTGCAAAACGCAACAATTTGAGATTAAGTTCTCGCTAAAAACCCGCAATGAAAAACTGGAAGCGCCAATGTTTACAAATATCCATTTGATAATGTCATGTGACCCAATGGACCATTTTTAAAATGGTTCATTCATGGTCCTGGAAAAGTTCTGCTAACTCATGTTGAGCAAATCTAGCATTAATTTCCAATAACATGGCTCTAATGTGCTAAGGGCAATATATTTTTATTCCCTGGTTTCTTCAGACATCCATTGTACATTACTTGTCAATACTGATTCAGACCTTACTCATAAGAACTTTGAATAATCTCGCAAATCCGAGCTCCAGTATTAAAACAGTTTCATACCAGAAATCAGTTAACGAGGTCGTCCATCGTATTTCCATGTTTGTTTAGCAAAACGACACTTTCAGATAAGTGCCAAAATGCTGCAGAGGTGGCCTAACAAACGAGCAAATGTTCTAAAAATAATCAAAATGCAAGGTGATATAACGACTGACTAGATGAAACTTACCATCTGACAGATTCAGGATATGACTAAAACAACGGAATTTTGCTTGGTTGCTTAAAGATCTGAGGCAAAATCATGTGCTGTGTTCAACTGCATCTAGTTCCTCCTCTCCTTTAGTGGCAGGGCAGAATGGGGATAACTAATTGTCGGACCAATAATAATGGACTAAGACTACGGGTAAGGCTACTAGTAAAAGTACATTATGGAATTCACGTAACCCTCTCGCTATGAAGCAATGGAGGCAATAGTTACAGTCTACTATTAGTGACACTCTAACATAGCTGGTGTTAATTTTGCTCTTTTTTGCATGATTTGGCTTCCCTCTTTCATTTTTTCTAAATTAATGTAGAGAATCCTTCTGGCCTCGATTAGACGTTTGGCGCTAAAAGCCTTGGTGGTTAGAGGTAATAACAACAAAGATGGCCGCGTAATTGAGTTAGAACGAATTTGGACACACGTGGAGGCTCAGCAGGCTACTTCAATTAGGTGTTACTTCTAATCATCTTACTACTATTTACACCAATATATTCTGACGGTTTCGCGTAATATATATACTTGTGCACCTTGGTATGGCAGGGTTTGTCAACGTGACTGCAGATTTGAGCAAATGCACGCTCTAGATTTTTATCTCGAATGATACACCAAGGTGCATCCCATGCACTTAGGCCCAAAGATCTCCGGCGTGGAGTTAGCTTTTTTGTCGGTGTGCCAGTTTGTATATAGCCTAAAATATACTCTTTGATGTACTGGCGTAATAAAATGCAGATCTCGACGACGGTTCTTCTGATCTTTGCACCTCAGGTGTACGCAAATCTTCAAAGTTGGCGTACACCTGAGGAGCTACTGACGTACCTCCGTCGTGAGTTTTACACGGAATGCACCATGGATGATACTGCATACCTGGAGGTGGGCGTGGTATTATTGTTTAATCTAAACTGATAACATATGACAAAACATGAAGAATAAAGATCTACTCAATTGGTGCTACATTTAACGCCAAAATTTCGCCGTGTGTACAAGCAAAATGTCACGTGTGCACACTCGAGATCTTATGGAAAAGGCTATACTGTCTAGTCCATATTGTCAAATGTGTTCTCTATATATTGATCGAATTCCCAAAACAGTAGAAAAATGCCATGCTTTACGTGAATTGAACCCAGAGTTTTTGTCACCTTTCAGTTAGTGATAATAAGTTACCTCAGTTATATACTGATATGTTGCCTCTTGTGCTCATCCATGGCAAGTGAAGTCTGGATATTGGATGGTTTGTCAGAGTTCAACATGAGGCAGATATTTAAAATTTCAACTATGGAATTTCCCTACAAGTTTTACATCAATTATAATACTTCCATAAGCCTTTCTGTATTTTATTGTGAAATTACTTGGGTTTGATTTTTCACTTGATCTAAACTCCAAAGCCTATCCAAGCCTTTTGGGTGCTAAACATTTTACTTTAGTGGAAGACACTGTTGGCAAAAAAGTGATGATAAAAGTTCTTTTATTATTTATATGGTGAACAGGATTAGCAGTCCTTATTGCTTTGGAGTGTCAGTGAAAAGTTTGCAAAATCAACATCAATTTTATTTTGTTGTTCTAAACAGCCTCTTTTCATACCATCTAGCTTTGCAAGCAAAGAGATTTTGCTGTTTGTATTTTTGAAAATGCTTCAACTACCAAGATTCTGCAGTGATGTGTACAATTTTTTAATTGGCAATAATGCTGTCCAGGATTCCAAGAATGCTGGAGATTGTTTGGGAAATGTAGAAGAAAAATATAAAAGCAAAGATCCAAATCAGGACAAGGCATCATCAGAAGCCTCTGATGAGCCAAGCTCTCATGGTGACAGCAATAGTGTTTCAAGAAACAATAAGACAATCTATGGAAAAGTTACAAGTCTTTATAGTGGAAGGGGACTTATAGATGATTATATTTACTTTTCACAAGAAACTGTTGTTGGAAATGCAAGACTGAGAGTTGGAACAAAAGTAATTGTAGATGCTACAAGGAGTAGTGAGCAGGCTGGCTGGCTAGCCAAAAGGGTTGCTTTGTTTAATGAGTGGAACCTAGATTCTGAAGCTGAAGAAAAGTTTGATGAAATAAATGGCCTCATCACATATTTTAGTGGTGTATCTGGCTTGATTAATGACAGATACTCATTTTCAAAAGCATCCTGCAATGGAACATACCACCCAATGGTCAATGACTTTGTAACTTGCAAAATACACATTGTAGGAGGAGAAGATGGTGATGTAGTATCAGTCAAACCACTGAGGGAAAAGGAGTTTATTGGTTTCATTACAAATGTTATTGGAAAATATGGATTTATTGATGAAGATATATTTTTCCCAATTGGTGCTTGCAGAGGTTATCGTCCAAGAATAGGTGACTGTGTCCTGGTAACAGCTATTGAAGCAAAGCAAAGAAAGTCACAGTGGAGAGCCTACAAAGTTGAGAAATGCACTGAAGATATGAAGTAAATATTTTACTCTTCACTTTGTTTAGTTTTCCACTGATATAGATGCCGCAACTCCTGTTAATTGCTCCAGTGCAGTTGATAGAAAGATGGCTTTATAGCATCCACTGAAATCAACTAACCCCCTGTTTCCCAACCATTTTATTGCTTCCCCCTTGACTACAGTACATTTAAAATGATTCCCCCTTCATCAAATTAAATTGACACTGTATCTATAGCTCAACACTAGCTGGGATCATTAGATGTTAAGTTATTATCCAATATACAGTAGTATTTTCTGATTTTATCTTCTGATTCCCTCCTTAGCAAAAGCTGAATTCCCCAAGGAGGAATAGAGTTCATTAGTGTGACATGAAAATACTATTTTTAGAGTATTTTAATTTTGGCTTTAATTTCTGAAAAAACTGTTTGAAGTAGCTGCTATTGACAAATTTCCACTCAATCTCAAACATTATGACTGAAATTTAGGCAGTTAAATGCAGATATGGCTCCTATTGAATTAATGTATTTTGTGTCTGGTTCTAAGTGTTTAGAACCAGGAGAAAACTAAAGGTTTGTATGGCAAGTTTTCTGTCTTCAATGATCATATTTCTGCCTATTTTGACAATGGTCATACAAAATTCTCAACACATGCCTATTTTAAGGTGCACTTTCACTCTACCTTGTCAAAATGTGAAAATTCTAGAATAGATTTTTAAGACATCATCATTAATGGACTCTATTCTCTCTAGGCTGGAAAGCACTGAACCACTCAATAACACAATTGCCATGATGATTATCACATTCATTATAATCATCAGATATATTACTGTTGCATTTTCTTAACAGAAATTTTTTCTATTTAAGGTTAAAGAATGATTCAATGCTACAACAACCTCTAAATGGTCCATGTTTTGGTATGAGATCATCTCACTCAAGATTTAGTAGAAGAAAAGTAGAAAACAGGTACAGATTGCCTTCTTTAGTAGGGTTGTGCTATAGAAAATCTATTAAATTGAGATAGGATTGAATTCTACATTTTGCCTAGTAAAGTACGTGTTTTCTTTACTTAGAGATGAGAAACTAGACAGAATAGTATTGCCAGGACAAAGACCTACAAGGTAAGCAAGTTCCATGATTTCACCCCCATACTTCCCTTTTGGAGATACCGAAAGAATTCCATCTATCCCCATCCCTAGGGATCTACCCCCCCCATTCCCATCTGGTAATCATTGGAGATAGATCAGCTATAACCAGAGACCATGTGGGAAGTGAATTGTGAGAGGGGGGAAAGAAGAAAAATATCTTCAAGTTTGCAGTGCAATTCTTAAATTTGTACAGTTATCTATTTTTGATCTCTATATGGAGTTAGAAGTACCAACATATGTCTCATGTTTCCTGCCAAAGTCTTAAAGTTCCTACAGATTTTGTATTAGGGGATTATTAGGGGGCTTGTAGCCTATGACCTTCCTACTTCCCCATACCCAACCATTCAGCCACTGTGTATGACATTACTGCACTTTGGAGATAAAGCTGTATCTTGGATTAATATTGTGTGCCGTTGATGCAGGGGCATTGTGGCACCTGTAGAATAGGAGGGCCAAGTTCAATGGCTTTCTGATAAAATTCAAAGCCTTTGTCTTTACTTACAGCAAAAGTCTAAAAATATTCTGACAAAACATTAAGTTTTCTGAAATCCTTTGATTTTAAAAAGTTAGGGAGGCTATGGCCCCACTGCCCTCCAGCCATGATCCCTCTGCATTCATGGCAGTGAAGGTTTTGTCTACTTTACATGCTAAAATTTCTAAACAGTTCAGTCTTCATACAAGGTTTTACCATCTGAGTGATTTGGAGCCCAAAATTAAAGGCTTTGCACAAGGCCCTTAACATCAAAAGTTCTATCTGAAAATTTTAATAGTTCATGTTGTTTTATACAAATACTTCAAAAGCATCAGTATTATTTGGCTTGGTGGTAAAAGTTGGCAGAAAGGTCATGGTTTATCAGCAAGGGACTGTTGATTGTGTACAGAGAGACTGATACTTAAAAGAGATTGGTTTGGTGAAGAAAATTTCCTGATAGAATAAGTTTATACAAATATGTTGTTGTACAAATTACAAGATTGATTGTGATGTTTTTGGACAGAAACTAAATTCCTTTTGGTCCCCTCTCCTCTGTTTATAATGAGCAGTTCTTAATTCTGGAAATTTTCTAGCCTGTTGCTAAATTTCTTTTGTTGCATATCAAGTCAAAAAGTCAAAGTCCTTTCCCACGCCCAGTGGCGCATAGGGCGGCTCCTATCTCCGTTTCTATAGCCCTAGGCCACGCGTCTGCAAATGCAGTGAAAGCTACAGTGGGGTCACTGGTCCACTTGTAGCTCAGCAGGTTTAGCTTTCCCACACCATTCTCATATGTCAAGTGCCAGACAAGAAGGCAGTGAGTACCATTTTTAAGCCTTTGGTATGACTCAGCCTGGGCTCAAACCCACGACCTACCGGTTGTGAGGCAGAGGCTCTACCACTGGGCCATCACCCTGGTTTTTGTTGCATGCACCACTCAATATTTCTTTGGCATGTCACTATTTTCTACATATTTCTTCACTTATTTGTTGTTGCTCCTATATCTACTGATGTATGCATTTAGACGAAAGAAAATGTTCCTACCAAAGAATCTGAAGAGCTATCAAATTCCATCAAACATCAAAACATGTGTTCTTGAGGATGGCAACTTGGGTGACCTTATTCCTGATGTGGTATTGGTAAGGATGAAAAATTGGTTGTAGTTACACTTATTTTATGAGAATGCAGCTTGTATGAACATTAAGGCTCAGAATAGCTGAAATTTAAGAATAGTTTATTAATATTGCAAGTCTTAAACTTCATCAAGACTTGGAATTTTTGTATATTAGAGTTTTAGCACTGCTTTTAGATGAACGTTTGCACCATGGATTCAATATTTGTTATTCTGTCCACTTTTATTTTGCCTTGTGATGCTGAAAAAAAGTCCTTCCCTGCACCAGTGGCACATAGGGCGGCATGTATCTCCTGTTCTATAGCCCTAGGCCATGCGTCTGTGAATACAGTGAAAGCTACAGAAGGGGGCTTGCCCACTGGTAGCTCCGCAAGTTTAACTTTCCCACTCTATTCTCATATGTTGAGTGCCAGACGAGAAGGCAGTGAGTACCATTTTTCAAAGTCTTTGGTATGACTGGGCCGGGGTCGAACCCACAACCTACCGGTTGTGAGGCAGACACTCTACCACTGGGCCATCACTCCGGTTTGTGATACCGAGGCTCAGTGAAACATTAGGTATTTTTGTAAAAAAGAGCACATTCATTTGTATCCATTTCCTAGCAAAAGATGTTATTAATGATTGTTTGCATTTGGATCCAGCCAGCTCTTCTGGTTCCTATATCTTGGGCTAGATCAACATTAGCTCTGATATGTCTGTGCTTTACAGAGCAAAATGTCAAACAGAGTTGAAAAGAAGCCATGGATTGGAACAGTGGTGTGCTGTGGTATTATCCTCTAGGAGGTGCTTTCATGACTGTGAAGAACTGGACCCTTAACATTTCACATCAGACTTACATGTACATTTAACCATGTTGCAATTTGTTTATCATCTGTACATGTAACTTTAGAGAATTTGGACAAAATAGCAACAACCTTGACTTTGCGATAAATTTTGTGCTGGAGGGGACCTGAGCCACCTATAACCCATAAGCCACTGCTTTTTGGATCCTGCTGTGTTATAACTAGTTGTTGCTGGTTTTGTTGTTGTTATTTACTTTATCTTGAGTAGGCTGTTATATCTAGCTTTTTCAGCTAATTTAGGCCTACTATGCATGCCACATCCAGGCATGGGACCCTAGTTTAACGTCCTTTCCGAAGGACGGCAAAGTGAGCTGTTTTGGTCGTTCATCTGGAAGGTCACCCATCCAGTTTCTGACCGTACACAACCATGCTCAACTTCAGTTAAGCTAATGGAAGTGGCTGGGCCGCTTGGCCACTCACCCCAGTAGTGCTATATCCCCATAGATTGTCCTTCGCATTGCTGACACTTTTATGAGATGCCTTGATATATTGTCTCAAATTGTTTACATAGCCTTTGTCAATGGACAACTACAGGACAAAGCTTGATGCCCTGTTATTTGTAGAAGAAATTGAAATGGATGAAGAAATGCGAGAGTTTGACATGGAAATGGTACTTAAATTATAATAATTAAGTTAACTTAATTGATTTTTTTAATTTGTGCACTTTCCTGCTTTTCTGTTCCAGCAAAGAATGTGTTGTGCTAAGACTTACTCAGAAGTGGACTTTTTCATATACGTTTACTTGCCATGCATGCAGCTACTCTCTTCTTCCTGCTGTTTCCCTTCAGCTTTCTTCTTTCAACTTCCTGCTCTAACTTCCTTTCTTCGGCTTTCATTTCTCAGTTTCTTTCTTCGGCTTTCTTGATTGATCTTCTTTCTGCTTTCTTGCTCCAGCTTCTTTGGACCAGCTCTCTTCAGATTTCGTCACCGAGCTATCTCACCGAACGCTCTTATTTCAATTTCTTCAGTCTTCATCTTTCAGTTTTCTTTCTTCAGCTGTCTTCCTTCAAATGTCTCCACTTATCTTTCCTCATCCAGCAATCTTTATCCAGCTTTTCTAGTGTTGCTTTGCTTTTGAATCATCTTCTTACATTTTCCATCTTTCACCTTTCTCCCTTGTATTCTATCGACTTACTGCAATGATTCTCTTCTTCAGATTATTTTTTAACAAATCACTTCTACATCTTCTTTTATCGTTGCTCCAAAGTGTTCTGCTCCTGAATTTGAGATTTTAGCAGCCATTTTTTCGTCTTAAGCCAATCATTTAGTTTCATCGCCGTTAAATGTGGTGATTCTTATACCTGTTCCTTGAAGGTAACTCTACGTCATCTAGGAGAGTTTATAGTTCTACCCGTGCCTGGACTTGCTGAAGGAAGGCCATCAGTGATGCTAGGAGACAAAGTCATCGTTGATGTTCGCGGTAATGGTCACGTCTTCTTATTATTTTGTTTCTATTCATTTAAAAATAATAATGATTTTATGGTGTGGCGAGCAGCCGACTCAGACCTAGCGGTAATGCACTCGACTCAGACCAAAGTGGTCCTGGGTTTGAGGCCCACCGCAGACTATTGGTGACGCCAGGAAGGGCATCCGGTCTCAAATGCTCGTGCCAGAACTAATGTCCTCTCAGAGGCTCCCTCCAAGCCCCAAGGAATTGGGGGAAACGGAGGTAAAATCGAGTAAAAAAATGATTTTATGGTGTGTTCTCTGCCAAGGCTATTCTACCGACTTTGCACATTACCCTGGTTACTATGCTTGGTGCATATAGCGGGGTGCAGCCATACACGGCGCCCATCACTACGGACCAGGTTCCCACTTGTGCCCCTGGGTGGTGGGAGGCAAGATTTGTGTTAGCACCTTGCCTAATAGTACCACCTCAGAAAGTGGCTTCAGACGGATTCGAACCCACGACCACTAGATCAGCATTACACCGGTTTTAACCACTATGATACTGAGGCCATTTAAGAGCATATGAAATTG
>WIPJ01067532.1:113354-127100 GCA_018155075.1 Cassiopea andromeda | reverse complement strand
ACAAATTTTTTTTGTGTCAAACCCCCCCCCCCAACAAAGAAAGCCTCCTTGTTAAATTGGTATTGAAAGATTTTCTCTACCCCCACCAGTTATTAAGATACAATTGAAGATAGATACTGATGAAAGAAATTGTCAAACAGTCAGCATAGCAAATTCATCAAGGAAGATATTAAATCAAAAATAACAGTACAGGTTTTGAAAATCATCTTATCTTTCTATCATAGCTTGAGCTCAAAAAAGTGCTCTTTCCTTACCTTTGAAGAGTTGATCTGCTAGAATCAGGTGGATTATTATTTTCATTCTCAAGGTCAAGCTTTGGCATTTCATCACTCTCATCATACCCTTCAAATGTAAGGCAAACTAATTCAATGCTAAATTGTCAAAAACCAAATCCTTAATGCAGCATTCTGTGCGCCAAGGCAAATTAACTGAAATTTCAAATTACAGCTGAATATGCTTCCAAAAGCAATTAACATATATTTACCATAAACCCTTTTAAATGAACCCCAAAATTTGCATTCTATTTCTATACTTTCATACTATAGTATGCTTGGCAATGTTTTCCACTTTCCATAATTTTGGGCTTTACATCTGGAACTAGGCTTGCTTGGATTCCACCCAGGACTGTATCAGTGGTATCAAGAAGAACATTATAAATGGCATCTGTAGCAAGGGTTTCCGAATGTATCTCTTTCCAACTGCAGATGCCACAAAATCTTGAATCAATTTATTTCTTAGCTGTATCAAAAAAGCTTAGTAGAATGAGAAATGATGTTCAAGAGAAACAATGAAAATTTAAAATAAAAAATTTTGATATTTCTACCTTCTTCTCCTCCTTCAGTTTGGACTGTTGACATCCTTTCTCTTTCCAGCTCTAAATTCACAACTTCCGCTACTTGCAAAACCTTCACAAAAATATGATACCATAGAAAACTACTGCATAGAAGATAAAATGAACTACTCTAATAGTTATAGTAATATATAGAGTTCCAATTGAGAGAATGAAAGGGGTGGAAAAAAATTTGCTGATAAAAATCATTGCTTCTGATACTATTTACAAACTGGTAACCAACCAACATAATACAACACTAAATCTGTGTCAGAGTGATCAACACAAAAAGAGTGATCTGCATACAGAGAAAAATTAGATAATTGGAAAGTTGTGCCAACAACAGAGAAAATATTGGCAAAAAATAAAAATTAGAAATTTTCATTGAAGATTAAAGATGCTAGGCTTCAAGTGCAACATGGAAAAATGGCAAAGAAAATGGGGCTTAATACAAAAGGTGGTCAAAGAAATTAACAACATCAAGGGTGTCTAATATTTTCCAAGTAATTGTGATCCAAGACTCAATTCAAGTCACAATAAGCAATTTCCAAATCAACAAGAACATCCACATCCATGCAAACATTTTAATTGCTGCATAGAAAAAATAAAAGCATCTTACTAGTTGAGCATATGTTGATGGCTTCATCCTCTTGAAAATTTCATCTTTTCTCAATCTATAATCTATAATTGAGGGGTGCAGTATATAACAAACATGAAGAAATCAAAGCACAAAGAGTTTCCACTGAATTTGCTTCCAAATCTATAACTTCAAGGTTCAAAAAGAATGTGTGAAGTATTAAGGAGAATATACTGGGTGGCACCAGGAGTTTTGCAATGTGGGTTAAATCTTCAGATGGGGACACTAAAACTGTCAAAACAACTTGAAGAAAAGAGTCCATTTAGGGTAGCTAGCACTCTCTGACCAGGGGTGGCACTAGGAATTTTCCAGTGTGGGATAACTATTCCAACATGAGTACTAAGATAAGGTTAAAAGGATGCTAGTGCCATTACCTTAATTGAAAAAGAAGATTTCCCTCATGCTTTGACATCAGGCTACAGTTCCCACAAGCCCTCCCCAATTGCTACTCTTGTTTCCAATGGAGGGCAATGGCCCCCTAACCCCCTCTGGTTCTACCCTTGCATAGCATGGCAAAAATATATACACATTATAAAACTCACTTTTTCTTAGATCTTCTATTTTTGCCAAGTATTTTGACACACTTGCACCTATGAGAATAAACAGCCAATAAATGAGAACATTGTTTAGACACCCAACATCAAAACAAGTTCACTGCATCGATAACCGTATCAAAGAACCATAAAATGCATTGAAGCTAGAAAACTAATGGCCAAAAAGAGGGAGAAAGGAGAAATCCAAATCCATTTGAGATCATTGATCTAAAGGATTCTCTAAATTTTCTAGAATCAAGTGTATCCAATAACACGCAAAGAAAAATTAGTGACAGCCATACCATTATTCTTTTTGGGATGAAAACAACAAACCTCAAAATTCAGGAATATTTTGGTACACTTAATGTAGCAAATTTGAGTTTCTTAAATTTTAAGGGCCCCTTGAGCTAGATTCCTTATAAACTGATACAAATTATGTGAATTACTGAATTTTTACAAAAATCCTAAAATTAATACAATTTATATAGTATTTAAATATCATATTGATTTTAAGAGTTTTGTAAAAATCTAATAATTCATATAATTTACAAATTATATGAATTACTAGATATTTATAAAAACCTTAAAAGTAATACAATAATTAAATACTATATAAAGCAATGTACTTTTAATTTATAGAAACCTTTCATCAAAAAATCATAGGAAAGATTTTTAAGTCCAAAATAACTTACCAGTATCCACAGTAGCTGAGATGTGCTTATATTTTGGATTTTCAGGGATCTTCTTTGTGAGATACTAAAATTTTGAACAAATATATGATAAAGATCGCTGCATGTAATGTCTAGGTAAGTGAACTTTACTTCAAGAGAAGATCCATGACAAAAAACAGCTTTTCCTCTTTATTTATTTCAACATTTTGACAGTAGACATATACGGTTTAGTGACATAAATGATATACTATGTTTCAAGACATCATGTCCCATCCTCAGTTAATAAAACAGTGCCAGCAGTAAGGGTTATAAATGGGGGAAAACAAGTGGGAAAAAACAAGTGGAACTCAAGAAAGTAAATACAGTTTTTTTCCCACTTGTTTTTTCCCATGTATAAAACTTCCCACTGGCACTATTTTATTAACTGAGGATGGGACATAATGTCTTGAAAAGTATTATATCATTTATGTCAATATCATTTATGTCACTAAACCATATATGTCTACTGGCTTAGGCCTAATTTTAATAATTATTTGAATGTCAAAATGTTGAAATAAATAAAGAAGAAAAGATGTTTTTCATTGTGGCTCTTCTCTTGAAAGTTATACTTCAGCTGTGATTCCCAAGAAATGAACTTTATTTCTAGCTAGAAATACTTCATAGCTGGAATTTTCTAATATATTCACATCATACCAACTTTACATTTGTTTATAAACACATGTACAGTTGTCCCAGATTGGAATTTTTGCCATGTGCACACTTGATGTCAGCTGTGATTGCAGCCACACAATTATTGTAAAATGACTGTTCCAGTTGCACAAAATTCTTCTAGCAAGACAATTTTATATGGTACTCTTTATCCTCAGGCATACATGCAGTACTCTCAGCCATGCAAAATTCTCATCCAGCCTACTTACAGCCATGCAATTTTTAGGTCACAAAACAAACCCCCCACCCCCATCCCACCCCTGCATTATTCAAGGTTTCCAATCTGGATGTTCAGTTGTCATGATATTTGAATCTTAGTTCATCTAATAGCATAAAAAGCTTATAACTATTTGAAATACTTTATATTGACATATACATGGTTATTTGAAAACCTTGATTTGAAATAAACTCAAAGGATTCGAGAAAATCTAAAGTGGGTTGAAAGTCTATGATAAGTTATGGCATGGCAAAACTTTATTGGTTTCCACAAAAAAATACTGTATTCGCCATAAAAAATTTTCTAATATTGCTACTATCCCTAAAAAAATTTTTTCTCTATTGTCGACAGCAAAGTAGTTACAAAAAACAGCATCCAAAATTAATGACTTTCAACCTTTCAACTCTCTTCAAGCTGTGCTAAACAACTTATCTTCTACGTGTTGACAAATATTTGAAAGTACAGTATGGTTAACTCGACTTACTGATTATAGATGCACTATTTAAAATACAGGGTTCATCTTCAAAATAGCAAATCCGAGATTAAAAAGTAAGCGCAATAGCGTCAGCAAATTTACAATTCCATGCATCAGTGCATAGTGGCTAGGAGATCTGTTGAACTTGTTAGCTTAGAAGGCCTTAACTAAGCAAACACGAAATCTGTTAAGCTGCTATTTACTTACATCATTTGGCTTTCTTACAGATCTACTTCCAGAGGCCATAACAAATCAAACTTTAAAATGCTTTCCGAATACAAACAACCTGCTACTTTTGATGCTAAACGATCTCCAAAGAAACTACCTCCATTAAGTGAGGCTAGAATTGTGAAAGAGGTTGTCTCGCCCAGCTACAACAACTAAGTTCAGTCGAATGCATTACGTCATACTTACTTCTCAGTAATGGCGGATGAGGCTTTCGTTGATGCACTGTGCACGCTTCTTACTGTACCACCAAATGATGAAATAGTGAAATATGTATTGACCTTCCAGAACCAGCGTGATCTTGAGCTTTATTTAAAGGATATCCTCGGTGATGAATATAATGCGCAGGGGTCTGAAGTGCAGCGATGCCTTTCATTATGGAGACCCTCGTTCCCAAGCAGTACCAAGAACAACGAGGATTTCTCTCTCTTTCAGAGTCTTGTATCTGGCTCAAAGAAAGCCCAAGCAAAAAATCAAGGTAACAGTCTTGAAAACAATGATAGGAAGGCTCCTCAGAAGATGGTGATTTCCGATAAAGTTGTAACAGTTCCTTATAAAGATAAGGACTTACAAAGCCAAGAAAGGGTAGTAAATGGTTATAGTCAACCGTCAGCCGCAATCCAGAGTGTTAGGGAAAGGCATAATGACGTTAGAAGCAAGAAAAAGTCTCCAAAATATGTATCTTTGTATACCCCGGAAGGAAAGAATAAAGCTGAAGAAATTATGGTAATTCCTGGCCGTCATGGTTGTGGGTGTGCTGGACAGAAGCACAAACTAATTTCCAATTGCCTTGAGTGTGGAAGGATTGTTTGTGAGCAGGAAGGCTCTGGTCCTTGCCTGTTTTGTGGCAATTTAGTGTGCACTGGGCAAGAACAGGAAATCTTGGCAAGGAATTCAAAGGCAAGTGAGAAGCTGTATGCAAGACTGATGATGAAGACTCCAGAAGACAGGCAAATAGAGTTTGATAAGGCAAAAGCTCTTAAAGATAAGCTAATTGAATTTGACAGGACAAGTGCAAGAAGGACAAAAGTTATTGATGATCAAGCTGATTATTTCTCTGCAGATAGTAAATGGTTGTCAAAAAAGCAGAGATCTGTTGCAAAGAAAAAAGAAGATGAATTAGCTGCCATGAAGCACCAATCAAGACTTAATAGAAAATATGTGTTGGACTTTGCAGGACGTGAAGTGAGAGAAGAAGTTCCATTTGGTGGAAATTTTCCTGAAGATGATTTTGAGGATGTCTTAGATGCAGATGACCACCATGTTCATAGAGACAGTACATTACAAACATCATCAAATGTTGATCCAAGATTGAAAGTAGCACCTCCTGTTTTTAGGAATACAGAAAATTTCCTTCAAACCAGCAGTGTGTCTTCAATGACAAAGAAAGCAAAAAATTTGTTGAGAGTGCAAGATGATGATATTCAGATGATTAGTGATAAGGGTCTGTGTTTAAGCATGCACCAGCCTTGGGCAAGCCTCCTTGTAATGGGAATAAAAACTGTTGAAGGCCGATCCTGGTATACAGCACACAGAGGAAGACTCTGGATTGCCTCAACTGCAAAACCAGCAGAAAAAGAGGAAGTTAAATGGGTAGAGCAACAGTATAGGAGCATGTGTGATCATTTTATTGAGTTTCCAGAGAGCTACCCTTCTGGAGCTCTCCTTGGCTGTGTAGACATTGTTGACTGTGTTACACAAGATGAATACCAAAAAATGGACACTGAGAAAAGTGAATCAGGTTCAGAATTTGTATTTATCTGTGAAAACCCCATGGAACTTCTCGTTAAAGTCCCAGTTAAAGGAAAGCATAAGATTTGGAAGTTGGATATAAAAATGCATAAATTAGTGAAAAATAGCATTATGCAACAATGATGTGTTGTCTAAAGAGATAATAAATATATACTTGAATTTAGGATATTTTGGAAATTGCTGCAGTACATTGTGGTATTGTTTTTTCTTCCTCTGTGCAAGAATAATAGTTTGATATTATTTACAATGGTTATATTGTTTATCATTATTATATTTTGGCTGCAATGGTGATAATTTTGATAATGATAATGATGATTGATTATGGTGATCATGCAGATGATGTTGATGGTGGTGGTGATAATGATGGTGATTGTAATGATGGTGATTGATGATGATGATAATTTTGATGGTGATAATGATGATGATAATGATGATGGTGGTGATAGTTGTGATGGCAATGATGATTGATTATGTTGATGATGATAAATGATGATTTTGATGATGATGATGATTATTATTATGATGATGGTTATGATGATGATTATGATGACAATGTTGATGATGATAATCATAGTGATAATAATGATGATGATGATTATTATGATTGTGATGATGGTGATTATGTTGATGATAGTAAAGAGATAACAAAAACTACTATAATTTTGATGCCAATGATGATGACAGTGATAATGATGATTGTCATTATGATAATGATAGTGATGGTGATTGTCAGGGATGTAGGAAGCACTCAAAACATGGGGGGCACATGCATTCAGGGGAACCTGAAAAAGGGCACTTTGTATGCTGAAAGGGTGCATTTTATATTCAAATTTGTGAAAAAGTGGGGACACGCCCCCATGCCCCTCCGGTTCCTTTGTCCATGGTGATTGCAATGATGATGAAAGTGATGCTTGAGATCTCGAGAAAATCATGATGATGGCAATGAGAAGATCAACACAGAGAGCTACAATATATCAGGTCGTTAGTCCCGTCACGTATAACCAATATCAATACTTGGATAATAGTCTTCTACTAAGGGTTGCTTCAAGTTTTTATTTAAACAACCAACAACTACATTATCTACTTTAATATCAAAAGCATCTGCAAAGAGTGAGTCCTGTGTAAGAAGCCATCGAAGATCTTTATAGTTGAAGATGCAGAGATTTCCAATGTACTTCCCTCCACACTTATGCGTCCTCTGGCTTTTCCACAATCTAACGACAAGGTCGTTGTCGTTTGAAGACACAATATCCTCTGCAACGGGCATCATCGTGTGGATATCGTTGGAGTCTTTTCTGTATGGAATACCTCCTGGTGTACCAGGAAACCGGTCCAGTGTTGCCCAGAAAAACTCGTCTGGACTTTTCGTGTCTTTCGCCCATTGCAATAGTTTCACAGAAATATTCGAAGTTACTGCAAACTCTATGAAGCTTCTTGTTGCTAAGAAAGATGTGTCACTTCGAAACAAAGTCATATTGTAAGGTGGAGGGTCCTTTCTTTTGTTTGTCCTTGCATAAACTTTATATCCTCCGGAGTATACAACCATTTTATGAACAAAGTTTACCCTCCGCATAAAGCTTTTATTTGATGGGTCGCTATGAGCTATGCCATTTAAGTAGTTTCTTTTAGCTAAGTAGTCTGCTATGAACGTATTGTTTCGTAATGGAAAGACGGAGCCAGGTATGCTTATAAGGTACTTCCATGTCGTATTGGTATTCAATAAGACTCTGTGGCAAGAGAGATGAGCTTTAATGCGATGATGTGTCGCGTATGTTAATTTATACCTTCCATCGCCAAGTCGAAAGTTATCTACACACTTTACTAACTTAGTGATTAGAGCAAAGTATCTTTTTGTAGCGTCAGTGTGAACGTGTAAACAGTAAACATTTGAAGGATGGTAAATGGCTCTTAATAACTGAAATGTCTGGTCAGCTGGTCTGTTCAGCAGAATAGAGTAAGCAATCGGTTTTACACCTCTGCTGTTATTAGAAAAAGTTGACTTTATAAAGCTTGATATTTTCTCACAGCTATTGAATACATTTGTTAAATTTACATCACTATAGACTCTAATTCCAAGTTTCTTCTGGCTTGATTTAACTTTTCTCACTGCCTTCCAACGAGTCCTATCAATTCCGGACACTAAAGATTTGCAAATACCCGGCTCTTTTTCTAATCTGGACCCTGATTCTTTCAGAGCCTTCAGTCTGTTAATGTATGTTAGCATATAGTTTGTTTTTCCATTATTTCTTTCAAATAAGCTACTCATTGAGCCAACTCCAGAAGATGAATAGTCTTCTTCCAGCATATTCTTTACTTTTACTAAGAAATACTTCAGTCCACGCTCGGTTTTATTCCAAGGATGATGACTTGAAAGCGAGGGGTTGTACTGCACGGTTTCAGACCTAAGCACATGTGACATACTGGTCTTGGAGTTTATGGTTTTGCTAATGAAATACACGCTGACGCTTAAATAAATCGCTAGAAACAGCACGGCTGTCGAAGGATGAATACATTTACCCATCATAAGCAAGAAACCGTATAACTAAGAGGCCGGTCTTCCAGCAGACGTTAAAACGCATGTTTATGGTTTAATGTGGCGCAATTTACAGGCCATCCTACAATCCAAAACTCGCTTGAGCATCAAAACACGTGGTTGTATTCCATGCAGGGTAGACTGTTCAACATAAATTCCTGAGACTTTTAATTCCAAACTTTGACTTCATCACTTGATTTTCTTTTAAGAAACCTCCACGAACTTCTCTATTCCAGTACAAGTGTTAATGTAGAAGAGAACAAACTCAAGAACAGCAAGCAGCCTTTGGTTTTCGGAGTGCTAAAGATATTCAAGGTAGATATTAACCAACAAGAGTCGACTATACTATACTTTGCAGGAGCAACGATCTTGGTAATTAATCCTTCATGTTTTTGCAGCCAGTCCGTTGTATACACATACGTATGCATAGAAGCAAAATAATACAGCAGGTGAATAGAAACAATGCAATGCGAGCGGTGGTGGGGATCTCTTGATCACATATCACACGACCTGTCCAAAATCACAATCAAATTTACTGAGAACAAGAAACGCGGGTGCATCGGCGATCATTTCGAAAGATAAAAATTGCCTTAGTCAATGTCTATCTAGGGCTGCGATGGAAGGGAGTAGACCATATCAACAATGTCTGCCAAAGTCTTTAAACACTTCCTGTGATTGGTGCAGTAGACGAACTACAAAATCCCTTCCCCCGTACAACAATGTTGTTTGAAGGTGATAGGAATAGTACTGGAGGGAAAAACGGTGGCTTTTCAAATAGCTAAGGGCTGCTATCGAGTCAACATTGTATGAAGGGGGAAGGGGGCTCACAATTGTCATTTCTGTTGCGAAATAGGACGAAGGTGGAAAATTCCTAACACTGTGCTCCAAGGACTTATTGCAGACATTGTACATTGCATGTAAGGGTGCTAACTTTCCTGTGCTGAAGACTTATTACAGGACCTCATTGGCGGCACCACAAGGGGGGGACTTACCCCCCCCCCACCACCTCTTGCCAAGATCATATTTCTAATTCATCAAGAATCCGACGAAAAATTCTTAGGATTGGGGTAAGGGACCTCTGGCACGATTTTTGAAATGAGTGTGGCAACCACATTGCGTTGTAGGTGTAGGGAATGACACCCAAAATTCCCCTGCACGACCCTCATGGCAACAAGCCTTATATGCAAATTAGCCTCGTTTGAAGACCCTTCTTCAACTAGAGCCAAGCAACTACTCTTCAGTGCCTAACAGACGGGGGTGGGGTAGAAAAGTTTGGGGCTGCAAGAATCCCCAAACTGTAACTAGCGGGGAGTTGAAATGAACAGGGGGCTTAAAAATGACTACAAATGTTATGGAAAGGGCAAGCTTTCTTGTCAGAGATTTACTCCTCTAAAAATTGCCTTGGGTGAGATCTTTCTTCCAAAAACTAATTGGCGGGGGGCTGAAATAAAAATTTGAAAAATTAATTAGCGGGGGGCGTCTATTAGGTAACAAAGAGTACCAAGTAAGCGAGCTAAACTTTAATGTTGAATTAAATGCCAAATGCTAAGAGGAAGCTGAAAATGCACCAGTGATCAACATATAATGTTAAGTTAATTTCATTTTCCCTTCTTGATCATTTTCACTCAGCTCTTCGTCAGGGCAGCATCCATTTCAATTCGGAGAATGTTCGATATTACTAGAAATTATTAGTAGACATTATTTAGCTTGTTGAGCTACAAAAAATTGGAATCATAAGAGTTCGAATTATAGAGGTTTTTGTAAGGGTTTGCTAGGAGAGATTCAAGGGAAATGAAAATTTTGCTCGAATAAGTAGGAGTTCGTTTTACGAGTTCCAATTAGACTGATTTCACTGTGTGTATATACAAACGGCATTCCTTATGTCTTCTATAACTGAGAGTGCTCACTACATGTCGTAGAACGTAATATAGGTAGATTGACACACAAAATAAAACTGCGGGATTGCAAGAACAGGTAATTGCCTGATGATCGAGAAATCGTGAAAATAATATTTGCAATTCTGCAGTTTTATTTTCTGTCACTCTACCTATATACATATACATATACATATACATATACATATATATATATATATATTGATCTGGATGTTTAAGTCTATACTGTCGGTATAGTGCTCAATGCATTGAATCGCAGAGCGTAATAGATTACGCTCAATGCATTGAATCGCAGAGCGTAACAGATTTTGATGAAGCTTCATCAAAATCTGTCTGATGATCGCGTAAGCGTGAAACTCGGAGTAACAGAAAAAGTGATGTCCTGTCTTTGATCCAATCTATCTATAATCTAATATATATATATCCAAACTTATATTATCTCCAAGCTTATATTAAAAGATTGCATTATATTTGATGCTGTCATGCGTTATTCTAGAATCAGAGGTGAACTCAGCTGCAGTACGAAAATCCATGTTTCCCGCCAAATAATGCTCGCTTGTTTCGTTCAAAGTAAGTATTACATCAAATAATGCTCCCTTGTTTTGATTGATTGCCATCCATTTAAGCGCAGTGCTGCGTGAAGTCCTAAAACTGGAACTCAACTGAAACCAGGAGTACTCTTGAGTACCAAACAGATGTCCCCATTGCTAACTGTTTTTTCAAAAATTTTCCACCCAGGACAGTCTTATTTCAACACCCCCGCTATTAATTGTTGTAGGTAGGATCTCACCCAAAGTAATTTTTTGAGGAGATACTTTGGCTTGCAAGTGAAAAATGTCACAATAAAAGCACGCTGGTCTCATGTGGTTCAGCTTTGTTTCATTTTGTGGATTTTGCAATGTTTCTTTGATATAAATTTGTGGCAAGGAACCATTGCCTCTTCTAAAACAATTTTTGGTCATTTTCCAACCCTTGCTCCCACTTATTCTCCAACCTCCCCACTAATTAGGTTTTGGGGATTTTCCCAGCCCCCTTGACTACTCCAACCCTCTTAGCCTATTAGGCACCAAAGACTACTTAAGGAATCTTGCAGAAATAGAGAGGAGCCAAGTGAAGGCAGACTGGCTATTAATGATATTTAGAGATTTGATGTAATACTGAATGGCATATCTATTTCAAGGGCTGGAATGGCTTCTAAAATACCCCAGTAACATTACAACTGTCATACGCTATGCAATACCTCGCTTGGTTGGAGAGCAGGACCAATGACTAAGGATGCCTGACCAGTAGCCAGGGGGGAAGGTAGTGAGGGGGGAAGGCAGTGCTCCTGGTCCCTAAAGACTTAGTGAGAAAATATATAGAGGTAATTTATATGGTAATTTCACTCTCACTACAGGTTTGATTTCTATAGCCATGCCCCCCTTATTCAGGTTAGTTGTCTACGGCTCTAACAAGGCAATCTGGTTGATGATCAAAGAAACAGGCCAAAAGCAAAATACGAAAAATGAAATCGGGATAAAAGGGAAGGGAGGGAATTACGGGCTAAAATACGGAATCAGTTTTTGCTCATCAGTCTTTTTATACCAGTGTTTATCACAAGGATAACTGAAAGGGCATACATTTAATGCACTTTGTATGAAAGGTTATGAGCGTGGTAGCATAGTGGTTAGAGCGGATGCCTCCCATGCCGAAGGTCTACGATTCGAGCCCGACTCGATGCCCTGACTGAATGCTCGCTCACTTTTCACCCAGCAGCAAATGGGTGCCTATTGTGAACACTGGGGAGATAAAGGCGGAGAGGAAGGGAACTGGCCACCCTACCTCACATGCCGATGGCTCAGGATAAGTTTCCTCTCTAACAGGCACTCCCCTACGTACGAAAGTATATGGGACTACCTTAATTTTTATGAAAGGTTAAGCACATCAAACTTTAAGAAAAACTTATATTTTGTTGCTCCCCTCTCGAAAAGCATCATAACTCTTTGACTAATAAGCAAAAACTGATGAAAAAATTGATCGTGTATTTTAGCCCTAAGTCTAACTTACTGTTCACCGAAGACAAAACTAAATAATGAACCTCAAATCTTATGAGAGCTTAGGTGCATGGAGTCAGGGAACTGCCAAATTTCAACCTAAATTTCATCTGTTGTAAATGGTAGGAAATAATATGTATTTAGCCAAATTTTCCGGAACGCCCCATAAATTAACTGATCTAGTCACACACGAGTCAAATTTGGGAGCCCTTCGCTGAATCTCTCCAACAGCGGGCATCATTAAGTTCCAGCTGCCTTATCCATAAATGGGCTTATAGAGGGATATATCTTTGTGATACAAATCCACAACGAAATGCTATTCAAAAAGTCTACGCCACATAAATATTGAAAGTTATCGTAGTACCTAGAATTCATAGAGGATAGCAATTGACTTGGTGGGTTAACATAAACGACAGCACTATAAACAATGAGTAAAATTATGTTGATGGAGCACCATTGCAAAGACCAGTGGTTTCCAAACTGCTCAAAGTATTTTACGTGGTGCTCTCTTAACGCCCTGGTCAAACGACCTAATTTTTCACTCGAGTTTTCACTCGATTTTTTACGCGACAATAAAGCGAGGGAAAAATTGAGCCGTTTGTCCACCTTGTTGAGTGAGTCGAGTTGAGTCGAGTGAAGTTTGACTTTGTCAAAAAAATCCAACAAAAGAACTGCTGTTGAGTGAAATCGACTCGTTTGGCCACCTAGTCGAGGAAGTCGAGTAAAAGCATGTAAAAAGCCTGTTGTTACTACAGAACTTTACCATAGCACGAAAAGCGGCAACATTCTTTTGACATACTAGCGAATGCGCAGTAGCATCTCAAAGAACCGATGAAAGCATGCACAGTACCATCTCATTGGGCGGGCAAATATCTGTGATGGTAAATATTTTAGCTGATATACGTTGCGGAAATGAGTAGTTGAAAAGTCGAGTGAAAAATCGAGTCGTTTGGCCACACTTGGTCGACTACGCTCAACTTTAAGATCAAATGTTGAGGAAAAAATCCAGTGAAAAATCGAGTCGTTTGGCCACGGCCTAACAACAAACTTTCTTGAATTAAAATCCCTTACGGGGCTAAACATGAGTACAATAAATATAATTTCACGGAAAAAACATCAACAGAGCTTGCTAACAGGAATTTGGTATATATATACACATACATACATACATACATACATACATATATATATATACACATACATACATACATACATACATACATATATATATATATATA
>WIPJ01067532.1:96377-111244 GCA_018155075.1 Cassiopea andromeda | reverse complement strand
AAAAGAGCAATCGCACATCTATAAGTATGGAAACAACAACTACCTAATACAAGGGTGGCCAACCACTGATAGGGTAAGAGCCGCATTTTCTACTGTGATACCACAAAGAGCCACATAAAATTCATGGAGATAGATGAGCATCACTCCTATACTTTCCTCTCACACAAATATATCTTATTGAACTCAAGGGAAGTAAACATATATAAGAAACACACTCTTCAATATGAGTGCAAGACCCGCATGAAGCCAGGCAAATAGCCGCGGGTTGGTCACCCCTGACCTAATGGTATGCTAAAGTTCTTACTAAAACAGCAACTATCCCGCTAAACGCCTATACGGAAGCTTCTATACAAGTTCCCTAACTACTAAGGTATGTACAATACAAAATAACCGTCACTCTGCTACGTCTAAACTTGCAAGCTTTGCATTAATGCCTGACTAATGACAGGCCTATCGTTTGTGTCCGAGTTCTGACTCACATTATGCATCTCCGATGTGGATATTGATATATTTTCTGATTGCATTATAGCATTCGCTTGTGCAATGTCCGTTGCTTCTACTGTACTTACTGTTACAATCATATCTGAATGGCTGATGACTTGTGATTGACTCAAAACGTGGGACTGATTTAAGACTTCCGTTTGACTCATAACGTGGCTCTGATCCATGATCTGTGACTGACTTAATAACTGCCGTTGATCTATGACCTGCTGCTGACCTATGGCCTGTTCTTGACCTATGACCTGATGGTCCAAATGATCTGCATCCTGGCCTTGATTCAATTGCTGAGTGCCTTCATGGGTGATGCTGACACTAATACCCCCAGAAGTGCCACTCTGTGCATGGTCCCCATTTGCTCTTATAATTGGTTGCATCTCCGTCAAGATCTGTGCAGTAGCATGCGTTTGGGAATAATCAATACCATGTGAATCTTGAAGAGTTTGTACCTGACCTATAACATCTGACTGAATTGTATTCCCCTGGTTGAGAACCTGATGATGCTCAGATGCTCCATGATCAGTACGATCCTCGTGCTCTTGGTGCAGCATCTGTTCACTACTCTGGACTTGGCCTTCACCGACAACCTGCCCTTCCATCAACATCTGGCCTTCAACCACTTCCTGTGCAGCTTTTTGGCCCTCATCCACCTCTTGATCTCCAGTCATCACTTCACCCTGATCAATGGTTCCTTGCTCCTGAACAAGAAGCTGGCTCTGTTCTAAAATATTTGCATGGCTAAGTAACTGGGCAGAGTCAATAATATGTCCTTGGCTTACCATGACCTGTGCTGGTCCAATAATCTGAGCATTGCTGACTGCTTGAAGCTGTTCAAGAACCTGTGCATGATTGAGCACTTGGGCCTGGTCAATGACTGCTTCTGACCCAGCCTGAAGAATAAGGTGTGTTGGTATTTCTCCCTCAACAGTCACAGTTATCAAAGCCTTGCCAGCATGGATTCGTCTGTGACGTGCCAGGTCATTTGTACGGGCAAACACCTTATCACAGACCTCACATGTGTACGGTTTCTCACCTGTGTGTGTTCGTATGTGTCTGACAAGGTCCCCAGAGTGAGCAAACCTTCTTCCACAAGTTTCACACCCATGTGGCTTCTCTCCAGTGTGAATTCTCTTGTGCCTAGCCAAATCATTTGACCGTGTGCATCGTTTCCCACATATCTCACAAGCATATGGCTTTTCTCCTGTATGGCTTCGCTTGTGTGGTGTGAGGTTGCTTGCTCTGCTAAATCTTTTACCACAAATATCACAGGCAAATGGCTTTTCACCAGAGTGAATCCGGCGATGTGCTATTAAGTGGCTAGAACGCTTAAAGGTTCTTCCGCATTCCTCACAAGAATGAACTCTTGGGAATCCTGGATGGCGTTTTCTTCCAATAGGCTTTTCAGCACCTTCCTTACCATCTTCTGCTTCTTTATTATCCTCCTCTTCCTCCTCTTTAGGTATCTCTGCTTCCTCTATGCCAGGAAGCTCTTCAGTTTGATCATCAATACCATGCTCTTTCCTGTGCTCTGTTAATTGTCCACGATCATCAAATGTTTTCTCACAAACTCCACAGCCTTTTTCATCTTTATGTGATTTTATATGACGGGCTAAATCATTTGTGCGTACAAAGGCTTTGTCACATATCTTACAAGCATATGGTCTCTCACCAGTGTGCGTCCTCTCGTGTCTTACCATATCTCCTTTGTGTGCAAATGACTTTCCACATACATCGCATGTAAATGGCTTCTCACCACTGTGAATTCTCTTGTGCCTAGTCAGATCATTCGATCTACTGCATTTCTTGCCACAAATATCACACTCAAACGGTTTCTCACCAGAATGGCTTCTCACATGTGGTCGCAGGTTACTTGCCCTGCTGAAGGCTTTTCCACAAATATCGCACTGGAACGGCTTCTCACCTGTGTGAACGCGATTATGGGCAATGAGATGACTAGACCTCTTGAAGCACTTGTCACATGTGGCACATTGATATGTTCTCTTTTTACCATCTTTATCGTCTCTGTCATCAGTATTTTCTTCTTCACAAGCATTCTCCCTTACTTCATTTATATCTGAAGCTTCGGCTTTAACTGAGGTTTCTCCATCAACCTCCATAGCTTGTGCATCTTCAATTTCTTGCTGTACCGCTTTCATCGTTGACTCTACATCACCAATCTCTACCTTCTCAACTTGCCCAAGTGATGTGATTTTATAAAGGCTGAATTCATATGATGATGTTGGCACAGAAACAGTTTGCTGCCCACAATCATCTGTAAAAAAATTTGCAAAAGATAATGTGATGAGAAAAGAGAACTAAATTGTGTTCTTTCACAGCTCTTCACTCAATGCTCCATAACTATAATGAACTAAGTATTCCAATTACTCTTGTGTGCTTAATTGTAGGGGGATCAAATTAGCAGTGGGGGTGGATATTTTTCTAGATTTTCAAAAAGTGGAGGGGTGGTAATAAAATGACAAACTGGAAAATTGCAACAACCCTGAAGGAAGTAGAAGGGTCAATGATCCCAGCAGATGGTGTTAAGCGAAAATGGGATGCAGTGGTAGACAGTGTTCCCCCTGACAAGGATTATGAAGTGCTTGATGGAGAGTTGACTCATGAATAATGGGATGAAAATGAAAGTGAAATTTTGCTGATAGTGATGATTCCCACATTTTGCTCAAATGGGAGGGGGTCATTATAAAATGCTATGAGGGGTGAAAAATTTCAGAAATTGCAATATGACCCCCCAGAATTAAGCACAAAAAGTACTCTAAAATCCATAATAGATAGGGGGACGCCAATCAATTTTGGCAAATTTGAAAAGCCCATTTCCCCCTTTAACCCTACCCACTCATTAATTTTTGCAATTTCAAAGTTGATTCAAATTTCAGTGAATCATTTTTCCGATGCAATGCAGGGATAGTATTAAAACTCAGTTGTTGATAATGTCTTATGCTTTGCTGTTTTTGGTGATGCTAACACTTCACATCCCCCCACTTATTTTGACCCTTCCATCATCCAATAACTGGTTTTGGAAATTTGCATATATGACTCACTCATTCACTCAATCACTCACTCAATCACTCACTCATTCACTCACTCACTCATTCAGCCTCTCACTCATTATCTCACTCATTGATTCACCTACTCACTCATTCTCTCACTTACTCACTCACCTATTTACAATGGATTTATAATAGTGGCAAATAATCAAAGGAAACAATCCTTTGATTATTTGGATGGGTGCCTTTGTCTTCTTTCAAAACAGACAAAGGCATCCATCCCTTCCATCAAAGATAAATGAATCTCAAGTGGTAAAAATTGTAAAGAAAGGCATGTTTTGTTTTCCTCAGATTTCATTTATAAACCTCCGATTGGCATTTTTATATTAACTGAGAATGAGACATGATGTCTCGAAACGTCTTAACATCGATTATGTCTATCGACTAAGTCCTAATTATGGTATGTCGAACTAACGGAATGTCGAATGAAATAAAGAGAAAAAGATGTTTTTCGTCGTGGCTTTTCTCTTGAAATTCAACAAGTAAAATTGTAAAACAAAAGAGTAGATTTTCCTATAATAACTTTTTGCAATACAGTGGCATGATGCTCTACATATTCAACTCTCTTTCACAATAATATCACAACTGCTATTAGAAACTATATTTCTTAAGGACATTTTGAGAAATTTGATATTACATAAGAAGTTCTAAGGATTTCTTTGGACATTTTCTTTCTTTAACAATTTTAAAGATTTTAAGGAGGAATGGGAACCCTGTTGTTTTAGTAGCATGCATATGCCTACTCTATATCCAGAATAGAAGGGGTGGAAACAAACAGGGGAAAGGAAAATGTTTTAAGTATAATAGCCAGGGGGCTGCTATAAATTTGGGGGTTGGCAACATGTTTTAAGTAAAATAAGTAAAGGGTGGACTGTAAGTGATGAAAATGTAAGCCAGAAGCTTACTAGGAATTTACCCTAATCAATAGATATAACATAATTATTCCACTTACTTTAACCTTCAAAAAAGCACCCCCTTCAAAAAAGCCCACCCCCCAAATAAGCATACTCCTTTGAGCAAAAACTTGTCATAAGCTCACCCCTTTGATTAAGTGCACCTCCAGGTAATGGTGGAGAGGAAATAAGAGCTAGTATCAAAATGTCACAACCATAAGAAAATCCTCAGGAAAGCACAAGGCTCAAGTTGCAAAGTTCTTATTTTTTTGCTTGCAAAAACTTGATTTTGCCCCATTCTTGCATTCGAAATGTTAAAGATACAACATAAATTCAACCTTGCAAGATTAACAAGGACAGGGTATTTTGTAAATCAGCTTATTTAATTAAGAACTAAGAAAATATTACAAAAATTGGCCTCAGCTTAAGACAAAGTTACAGGGTTTGTACAAAATCCTTTAACAATATTTCCAAAACTTTTCCAAAGCCAAATTACAAAGTTACCAAAACCATGAAACATATTTTTGTTTTGCATTTTGAAACACAATAACAATAGAAAAACATTGTTTTTAATGTTACATTTTTTGGTGGAGTATATCTCATATTACAAATACTAGAATGAACAAACACATTATATAAGGTGTTTATTATAGCAATGAGTTATATCCATTCAGGATATTTTAGAATTTCCCCAAACAAAAATCCAAAACTTTTCCATAGCCAGTTTGAAAAACCTCTCTTTTTCACAAACTTTCCAGCTCCTGGAAAATTTCACTATCAATTTCCATAACTTTCTAAAACCTGTATGGACCCTGAAGTTAAGAAAGCTCAGGCAAAAAAAAGTAGTTTTCCTGAATTAAAAAAACTGCACATCAGTTTTGATACAATTTAGATGACAAATCTTATCTGTGAAATTTGTGATAAGTGCACCCTCTTCATATGATTGCACCCTTAGAAATTAGAAAAATTTAACAAGCACACCATGCAGTTAATGGACTAATTACAGTACACATCAAGCTAACTGTAGAGTCATGTCATTATGCTAGTCATTTTCTTAAAATTTCCCACAATAAGCATTCCCATGCCAAAATCCTGATGGTGTTACCGTAAATCCTCTAATTGGCCACCTGGAGGATTATTTATGTTTTGGATTTTTCCATGGGGGCTTATTCAAAGGGGGGCTTTTTCAATGAGGGGCTTAAAACATTTTTTCTATTAGTAAACTATCTCTTCAATGCTACACATACATATAACAGGGTGTTTTTTAACAAGCAGGCAAATTTTTGTTAATCAATGCTTGCTTTTTCTGACCCTTAGAATGGTACAGTCACATGCATTGGTGGGAGCTTATTCAAGGGAGGGGGCTGATTAACAGTCTGTGGCTCTAGGGTGGGGGGCTTATTTGAGGGAAGGGCTTATTTGTGGGGTGCTTATTTGAGGATTTACAGTAATTGTGAATGCAGAATTTTTCAAGCCCTTCTTCTAAATCAAACAGGGCTCATGCTGTGGGAACTACACTTCTTGTGTGTCTCAATGACAAAAGCAAATCATCTCCTACACAAATCTACTGTTGAAAACCCTTTTCCCCAAAAATTGGTCAGAAATTACAAGTTTTCAAGGAGTGTTTTCTAAAATACATGAATTGGAGGAGTTTAAGGGCCATTAAAAACGGAAATCAAATTGAAGTTTAAGGAGCTGCATGGACCCTGGCAAAGCTCTCTCTATCTCTAAACAAAGCATAAAGTGTACTACCTTCATGAATCTCCTCCACATTGCCAGCCTCTAAAATATGAGCCTTAATGTGCTCTGCGTGTTCCTCTTCAGTTGATAAAGACATTCCACAATGATCACACTTGAACCCAATTTGTCCATCAGCATTTTGTTCACCAATCTCCATAGCTATTGCCTCTGTCACTTTGGATATATCTTCCTTTGAGAACGTGTCTTGAATATCCTTCTCATTATCCATATGCTCTTTAGGAAGTTCAGATACTGAAATGGGAGCCTGTGGCTGAATCTCTGGAGATTTCGGTCCATCTATTTGCTCCATTGCTAATCAAAGAACTAGAAAAGATACATAGTCCTTTATTTACTAAATCACAAGAGGGATGCATCGTTAACAAATACTAAACACATATGACAATATGGCGGCAGCTAAATAGAAAATCATTCTCAGATGCCAAATAAAAGGGGTTCTCAATAGCTGGGAGGGCTGGAAAGTCTTTTGATAATTGTTCGTTAGGGGGTTTATTTAGGAAAGGGCCAGAAAATGCATAAAAGACAGGAAGATACATGTTGATGTATGAAGATATGTAACATATGAATTTATGTATGTAATGCATCTTACAATGTTCCTACTCTTTGGCGTCTGATGAATGTCCCTCCCCCCACCAAATAAGTTTTCAAATTTTTGTCCAGTCAGGAAAATGAGGGAAATATCTTTGATGTTTTGGATATTATGAAAAATTAACAAGTAGGGTTTTAAATAAGCTCTGGTGGGCTATATAAAGCATCAAAAAATTAATACCACCACCCTACAAATTGCTGTTAGGTTCCAAATTAGCAGAGGATACCTATATAAGATTTTCAATGAGATGTGCCAGATTACTTGTAAGTATGCAGGCAAGCACATAATATGTCCCGCACTCGATTTGTCACACCTGCAAACCTATCAATTTGATTAATTGCAAGCGATGAAACTGATAGACTATACATTAATCAATGGTTTAGCTGTTAAAATAATTCACAATCAAGCCATTTCACTGAATGTCCTTTATGTCTAGAATAGTTTATTATTCTCATAAGTAAATGATGAAGGCGAGGAAAGCAAGGATGATAGTGAATTTGATGCTCTTGCTGAGGAGCTGCAAGTACTAAGTATGACATAATTGCCAATAATCACCCATTTCATTAGACATTCTACAGCTCAAAAGACAGCACAAGATATTGAGCCTACAAGGATGATCAGCAGCATGCATCTGATCTACTCATTGAAAGGTCTGCTTATAAACAGTGGTGTTGGAATGCTTCTTATGATGAAAAGAGCAGGCCTAAAAAACTGAGGGGGGTGGGGTTTGAAATTTGATCAAACTATATACCAATCCAGATAAGCATCACTAAAAGCAAAAACTTTTTGGAATCTTGAGGCATACATCTCATTAACTATATGCTCAACTAAACATCAGTAACTTAACTTTAAAGATTTCTCTTACAAAACCAGAAAAATCAATAAATTGAGGTGTTTCAATATGAGGGAGCCCAGATATTTCTTCACAAAAAATAAGCAGTGCACTTATTTGGGATGTAAGAGTAGGCAGGCCTCCTTAAACATACATTTTGCCTTTGAACACAGACCTGAGAAAAATGTGCCTGCAGAAAAAATAGAAAGTAATAAATGACCAGATGCAGATTTGGATGAACAGTGACTACAGAAATTTCAAGTGTGACATTTTGTGCCTGAGAGTAGGCACTATGTAACCATAGTTCAGAATTTTCAAATAATAAACCATTACATTGGCAAGTTCTCTGATATTCACAGCAAGTCTTAAGAAAGCTGCTACTTCTTCCATTCAAAAAATGATATTGAAAAAGTAAATATCTTTTTTACTTTTTCCACACTTTCATTATTCAAAGAATCATGCTTCTTAAATGGAAATATTGATATACCAACCAGACCTCCTTAGCCTCTTTGTGTAAAGTCTCTGTGTTCAAGGTTAGTTCTGCCACTTTCTTTGATATTTCTCCAGCAACTAACAAAAAAAACAAAATTGCACAATGAAAAAAGAGTATGAAATAATAGATGGCTTATGGTTGCTAGTATACAGGCAATTGATTAGAAAGTTATGTGCCCTATTGCTCTAGATCTAAGATAATATTGCTAAGAAGCTCTCTACTCTCACATGCTTAATACAAGAGGAGTCTTAAAAGTTAGGGGAAGGGGTGTGAAATTTTTTCATAAACAAATAGATGAGAGGTCTTATTGCTCAGGGGGGGATTTTCTATACAGAAAAGCCTGCTGTGTTTAATAATAACACACCTTGTTTTATGGTATAGGATCAGTCCAGCAGATTCCTTTGCTCTTAGACACAATTTAAATTAATATCGTTGGCCATCAACTCATTATTTCAGACAAAGTCAAAAGATTTCCATAGAGCGATTCATTTGCTTAGTAATATAAACGATTCTAATCTTTCTTGCATAGTAACTCATTTTTTGTCAAAAAGGCTTAAAGTAAAACTAGACAGTTCATCTAAACCAAGTCAAGTCTTCAAGCATGACCAAGTGAAAGTGAAAAACTAGTGAATTTCTAAATCCAATTTGCTATGTCACCAAGCATGACCTTGAATCAGAGATGCCATGAGAATTTAGAGGCCCCAGGGCAAAAGAGAAAGTGAGGGGCTCCCTCTCAATAAGTTTAACTATTTAGGGAGCTCCTCCATAGGCAATTCATGCTACATTAAATGTATTTTAATAACTCAACAACTTAGTTGTTGTGTTCAGTTTTTTAAATATATTTGGTTAGTTGCAGTTGAATTGATAAATTAGAAATCTAAATCCAAGGTCCCCTGCGAGTGAAGCAAGCAGAATGCTTTATGGGTCTAGAAATTTACTTTGGAAGATTACGGCTGGTTTACTTCATAAGTCCCCCAGACCTTGAAGCATTGGAGACACTCTGCATTTTAGACTCTTTCTGCACCAGATCTGTGGTGAGCACAGACCTTTACAAAAATTTGTAAGCTGGCAAGTTGTAGCGTGTTTATTAGCATTTAGGCCAAGTGTTACCAGCTCAAAATGGCAAACCATTATATTCAACAAAAATATTAGCTAGAATCTGTGTTGAGCAAAATTCCTAGTATGCATACTGGCCTTGTGCAAACAAAAACCTGAGGAATAGCTACTAAATATTTCTAGACCTTATTATCTACAAGAAAAATTCCAAGTTTCTAATATAATATAATATATAATATAATTATATATTATATAAGTATAAGTATATAAATAAAATTTAACATAAGTCAGCGAAGTGAGGAAACTATGCACGGAATTTGTTCGCAGCCCTCAGAACTGAAAAACAATTAAGCTCTTTGCTAGTAAGGTAATGGATATCTCTTCATAATACATTTTCGAGTAGCTCTCAACTACCAAGTCTACATACAGCCTGCCTTCATTTCTACAAGATCTGAATCGGCCAATGCGATAGAAAGCGTCAATTGAGATGGCATGGGTATTGCTCCTTCATTTAGAAGAAAATTCGGATCCATTACACTACATTTGCCTTCTCTACATTACAATATCAAAGACAAAATTCTAAACTCAAGAAGCAAAGGCGGGAAAATTTATAAATTGTTATGGACACTGTGCAGGAGATGCAACAACTGGCGGTCTACGATGTATCATGTCAGAGGTTTACCGAGGCCATTTTGAAATAAAAACGTTTAAACTAGGCGTAAGTAGGCGCACCAAAACAACAGGTAGAAAGCGCAGACGTATTATATACATTTTCCAAATCTGTTCTACGGTACCCTCTACAGACAAGGTATTTACGAACCTGACTAATAGGTTGAATGGTGATCTTTATTCTCAAAAACGTATCACAGCTTCGAGATTGTGAAGGAGCTTCCAAGGAGAAGGCGCAAAGGAAGAGCTTCGCTCGAAGGCAACTGCATGGAGGAGGAAACAGATGCATTGTGGGTAATCAATGCAGCATTGTGGGTGCCATGGACGCGCTTTCCAGACCCCGAAGGCTTTGACCATTGGCTTTGACCAATGGCTTTGACCAATGGCTTTCACATGGTGAAAAGCGGGTGCGAAGCTAACTACAGTTGTTGGTGGGGTGCACAACCCCAACTTACCGACAAACAGACTTGGTTCGAGGCCATTTTGCCAACAAAGAGGGCTTCCCTCGAGTTTTATCAGCAAAACGTTGTCGAGCATAATTGATATTCAGCAAATGAGCCGACAAGCTAAATGTTGGGGTGGGGCACACCCCCAAAGGCTACGTTCTTGGTGAAAAATACCAAGAAAATTGTGGCTGTGTATCATGCACATCAGTTTAGGAGAGGGATTGGCAGGGGGACTGCATCACCCTTCAGTTGGAAGAAATCTGTTTCACTCTGATGACTCCTTGAACGAACTATAGGAACTTTTCAGACTGCTCTCTAGATCTCATTACTCATTCGGGCAGAAAATCTAAATTTGAAGACCTCGTGCACCTATGATGATGCACGTTGTGATGCGATTACTGGGGATGTGAGTCCCCCTCCCCTCCTCAACATGCACGTAGCGGTGAGGAACTTGGTCATGATGCAGGTTTAGCATCCCATCGATCATAGTGCCTTCCGTGACTGCCAAGGAAAACAAAATAGCCCTTTTCAGTCATAATTTTTGTTTTCATTTTTAGCAAGTAATGCCGAGGAAAGGCCGTAGGGACTATAACAAAGCCCCGACAAAGGAAAAACTGAGAAAATGAGGGGAAGTTTAAGTAGAAAGGGGGACAAGATCAAGTTTGTTGATGTTAGATTTAAAAGATGACGAATTGTAGGATTCAGGGAAAGTAGTGGGTGGCAATAAGTTCCACAGCTGAGAAGTTCTGGGAATGAAAGATGAAATTGCTGAAAACACCCCAAGAAAAGTGTCTAGGCACATCTCTGTATACATATAGCTGAAGGAAATGTCCTGGACCATCTCTACAGGCAGGGACGCCAGAATACAGAAGCGAAGGCCTACCTGCCACTGAAGAGTGGTGGCTGTTGGCATATGATCTCATAGATTCCCTGTGATCTTTATGCTATTGTTATGCAAATTACGTTGTTCTGAATATATATCTTTGCTTCGAGCTTTTCAAAATGTCGCGTGTTTTCTATGCTGTGAACAATCTTAAGTAATTTCATCCATCATGGCGAAGGAGGTTAACTCAACAGAGGCAAGGGGGGGCAACAGTATCCTTCTTGTGCTGTCTACTAATATAATATTTTCACATTTTATTCTTACTTTCGTTTTTCTCTCAGGCTCGATCTCCTTCTACCCTCAAATTTTGATGACTTGCCATAAAATGCAACAATGGTTGGGAGCATACGTTTGTGAAAAGTAGCCCGTAAGTTAAAAATCTGACGTCAACATGACGCCATAATCAGTACAAATACCCTGTTATGAATTCAATTGAATTACCCATGTGACATGGAGCAAGCACATGGATGTGACGAGTTTCGAGTTACGAGGAGTTGTGTTGAGAACACAGTGGAGAAGGAAGGGCTTCGAGAATACGAAGAGAGAAGAACATTTACATTGAGCATTACGAGCTTCGAGGAAGCATTTGAATTGAGAACTCTTGGACTTATTTTGTGTATGGACATATTTTTTGTATGTTGTTCCTGTAATTTGTTTTCTTAATTGATATATATGTACTTCAACAATTACAACGCGTGGAGTTATTCAGAGAACTCTCGATTCCTCCAAATGATATCGATAATCTTGGGGAAATATGAGCAATGTTTTCCGAACATGCCCTTCTCCAAACTTCTCCCCCCTCTCTGTCCCACTATTGCTCCAACGTTCCTGACTCTTGGGGCTGAAAACTTAATTTGGGTATTCAACTCTCTGGGTCCCAAGTCTGTTTGGGGAGGTAGAACCAAGTAAAATTTTTTACTTTGGGGTCATTGTCCGTCACCCTTTCAGTTATGTGCCAGAAGTGTGTTACAAATACTCTGAAAATTTATTTGCTTCTCTCAGTAGTAAGTCTTTTTGAGAATGAGGTCTTATTTAATTTGAGCAGTCGTATGCGGGAACGTCAGAGTGATGACAAAACAGAGGATTCAGATATGATACAGAATTTTGAGGTCAGCTCAGAATAAAAATTTGTTGTCTTGAGGTTCCATAAGTCATACCTGATTTTAAGGAAATTTTATCACTGCACATTTCACAAGAAATGAAGCATTCTGAGGGGGTAACGCCAATAGGGGGCCTGGTATATATGTGCCAGCACGTTTTATGAGTTATTTTGAGATATTTTTCCAGTAGCTTAAAAAATAATGTTAAAATTACTAAAAAACAAGGATACCGTAAACGAAAAGTCATGTAAACTGAGCAGTTGTATTTCACAGTACATTCCGAGATCTGGTAACATTGTTTTCAAGAAATTTAGGTCTATAAGGTATTCTAAGATTTTTGCATATTTTTTGTCATGGTTATGGGGCATTTTCCAAAGGAGATGTTGGACAAGCAGTTAAACTTTGCAATATGTACATACAAAAAAAGTCAGGACTCTTTTCCAAGTATGACCAAAATGGCTAAGCACCGTTCTTATCACTGCACATTTCATAATTCATCACTGCACGTTTTGAGTTTATCACTGCACAAATTGGTTATCACTGCACACTAAAATTAGGTATGCCATAAGTGCCTATTCCTACGCATCTTTCTTGGGAAAGAACAGAACTTGCATTTTTGGAATGAAATTGGAGTGGCTTCCAGCTGTTCGATACACTTCACTGGGTGCGAATCTAAGGGAAATTGCTGGTGAAGTGCACAACCCAATTTGACAACAAAAAGACTTCCCTCGAGCTCAGTTTACGACAAAGAAGACTTTCCTAAGGTTGTCTCAGCAATAAAGCGTTGACTAGTACTATTGACGTGCTGCAGATTTGCTGACAAGCTAACTGTTGAACTGTTTGAGGGCTTGGCACCACCGCACCCGTCGATGGCCTTGTTGGTAGAGCACTACTTTTGTCTTTTGTTTCTTAATTTCATTCATTTCTGTTGATTCCTGTTCTTTGTAGTCATTCACAGTTCATGTTGTTCCATGACCACCATTGTTGTTGTGTTTCAGATATTTTCTATTGTGAGTGTGTTGTTTCTGTGATATCAGTACCTGTACTTGCTTGTTGAGTCAGTTGTGCTTCATTTGTCGTGGAGTGTGGTAGAGTACTTGTCGCCGTTTATCGTTAGTGTTAAGAAAGCGTTAGTTGGAAGTTGCTGTATTTGGGAAGTTACTGCTTCTGCGTTGCTATTGTATTGTTGAAGTTATCGGTGAAGCTTTAGGCTTATAGAACTCGCTGAATTGAGAACAATTATTACTGGAACTTTGGGAACACTGAACTATTACTTGCAGTTTAATTGTAATTAGTGTGTTGTTACTGATCATACATATATTTTGGTAAAATTCGCGTTAATTTGTATTGTCCTACACCTCATCTTAGGTTTCTAGAATGCAAAAAAATTAATATTTTCTGAAGATTGGCAAATCTGATAATCATAAACGCAGGAGGACTTCAAATTTAGGGGGGCTGTAGAATTTTTGCCGACTGAGTCAAGCGATTTGAAGAGCAATCAGAAAAGTTGCCCGACTTTCCTATTGCTGTTTCAGGAACGTTGCCCGAATGTAGCAGACTTCTGCCCAACCAAGGGAGTCTGCAGCCTTCCTGCCACCCCTTCTCCTAAACTTGTGCTGACAATTTGCTGATATGATTTAGAGGTAAATGCAAGACAAAAAGTTGGGATAACTAAGTCATTCTACAATATCTAAATCTTTCAAATATTTGCTCAATTGACAAAAATCAGTTATTTAAAATGTGTTCTTCAGTCTGTATGCTCTGTGTCAACTCTTCTGGTTTATTCTGTATCTCTTCATTCTCTGTCTTTGATGCAATTGGCGTCTTCGCGGTTTCTTCATCTTCCTTTTCACGTCGTTTGATGGCTTTTGGTACGAATTGCAATATTTTGGCAAGTTTAATACCACTACGTAGCGACTTATTTTCCTCCTGGTATGAAGGGTGCAAAGAGAAAAAAGAAAATGTATAGCCTCTTGTGAGCTTCAATTTTTCCATGCAATAAACCTCATTGTGAAATTGCTTCCTAGAAATGGTATCTCCAAGTGAAGTGCTCCTGGTTCTCCTTTGTGTTCCGTCCGCAGTTTCCCCTCTCAACCAATTTGAGATGTCGCCACTTTGGTCTGTACTAGGCCTCATATCAGAGTACCACAAATCTGAGTTCATGCTACCCCTGCTAGTAGGGGTAGGAAGACCGAGCTTGCGCGCAGGGGAGGACCTCGCCATTCCATTCTGTGAATTGCTTTGGTTGCAAGAAAGCGGGGTTGTTGGGGAAGTTAGAGGACGCTGCTCAGCATTCTCAATATCAACCCCTGCAAGCGGTTTACTTCGATTTGAAGCATCAAGTACTCCATGTTCCACGCCTCTCTCTCCTCTTTCTTTCGTCAATTCAAATTTAATGTATTCCATTCTCTTAGCATCAGCGCTATCATCCATTCGACCTTGGTTTAGTCGCTTGCTTTTTTTACCCGTTTCTTTACCCTTGCTTTTATCTTGCATTGGGACAAGTTTTTCAAGTGGCGTGTCAACTACATCTGCAACTTTCACTTTAGCTTCTGTTTTCTTCTTTCCATCAGCAATCTTCTCGC
>WIPJ01067532.1:69382-86952 GCA_018155075.1 Cassiopea andromeda | reverse complement strand
CCATTGGGCGCGGGAAAGGACCTTGACTGTTTTGATCAAATATACAAGCATATTATAGATTTCATTTTCGAAGGGTAACAACCACTGAAACCCCCTAATTTATATATAAGTTACGTCCCTAATCACATTCTGGGTCTGATAGTTTAAAGGGAGCTGGATTTTTTCAGTTCTAATGGTAGTGTCTCTTACACTTCACCCCAGTGGTGTCATCCTAAAATTTTAAGAAAGGTGGGGTGTGTTGTAGGAAATATATTTTGTCACGCCCACTTTTGAAATTCAGGCAATAACTTGCTTACTACTGTTTTATCGTTGTTTATTTTGAGTACCTGTTAAAGTATATTACTTTCATGTGCCAAATAAACGTCCCCCCGCTTATTAATTTTTTGACTTGTTTCCAAACCCCCGTACCTTATCAGGACCCCCCGTTTATTACTTTTAAGGGAATAGACTTTTTTACGAACCTCTGATTTCTTTCTACTTCTTTGTTGGTGCTATTCACACTCAATATTCAAGGCAAAATACAGTCGTTCTGTATATATTTTAGCTCTTTATGATAACCTATTTTTGTTATTTCCATCGTTTTCTAATCATTTAAAACAATTTCTCAACTTCCGACACCACCGTTTACTAAATGTTAGAATTTTTTCCGACCTCCCTGGTTATTGGGACCCCCGTTAATTTGACACTTGAGAGTAAACGAAGGAGAAAGCCAGAATAGAGTTGCAGCATTCTTCTTCTTTGATAGAAGCGTTCCTTCCCTCTATCCTCCTTTCGCAAGTGCATAATCAAGAACTTTTCCAGCCTAACAAGTGTTTGATAACGAGGGGGCGAGCTCCCAAAATTCTCATGATTTTAGGAAGGTGGCTCGATAACGAACGTTCGCCACCTCTGACCCAACATATTGCATTAAAATTTTTTTTCATGTCCTTTTTAATTATATATTTTTATCATGATACGAAAAAACAAAAAAGGAGAAGGGGGCTAGGCCCCCTGGCCCCCCTCCACGACACACCTGCTTCATCCCCCAAAAATCTAATTATATCAAGTCCAAGGCCAGTTTTTTTGACTTTGATAGTTTATCAAAGCACCAGGTTGCAAGGCAACACTTTCAAAAATTTGCTTTATAAAGCTGGAATTTAGATTATGTCTTGTTTTGTAACACCATAGCATTGTCAACTATAACTACTCAAGGTAAAGGGTAAAGAAAAGGTTTGCTCCTCTCCAAATTGGAGCTACAATCAGGTGCGAAACTTAAAGGGGTATGGGGGTGAGTCGCCCCCAACTCTGAAAATTTGCAATTTCGCAGGCAAAAACAGTAGTATTATGTATTTCTGCAGGGCAACTTACTGGGACCAGGACCATTGGTTAACTAAATACTTTTATAAGAAACCTAGCTAAAAGCCTAATACTAAAAGTTTCTTGATTTTTGGCCACATTTTAGTTCTGAAAGTTTCTTAATTTAGCGAACTAAATTGCTGTGAAAGCGTACGCAGAGCGTGAATGTAGCAAACTATTTGTCCTATAACAACCAAAATGCGTCAGTGCGAGTTACATTCTAAAGCAATGTCATATTCACATTGTTTAGGTACAGCTTTATGTTGAACCAGGTAACGATTTCAATGTGCCATTTGTCCAAAGTTTCTTAGCTTTTTCCTTCTAGTTCTAAAAGTTTCTTAAACTTTTTAAGGCTGTCTAGTGCTAGGTTGCTTAAAAAGTGGTTTCTTACAAAAAAACCGTGTACTGTTATTAAAAAAAAGGTGACAGACAAAAGATTTTCACAGGGAAACCAAACTCTGACACCCCAAAAATTTACTCGTCCCTGACTACAATTGTCCTGCTGCCGTTCAAACATAGCTTGTCTGGTGGAAACAAAACTTCAAAAATGTAACGCTGCAAGGCAGAGTTTAATTCATTTACGTGTAACTATGCATTCTGGAGAGGCCATCAAAAGCTGAAGTACTGCAAGCAATTAAACAAGGAAACACGCGTGTGTAAAATTATGATTTTGTTGTTGTTTACTTTATTTTGAGTAGGCTATTATACCTAGCTTTTTCAGCTAATTCAGGCTTACTATGCATGCCGCATCCAGGCATGGGACCCCTAGTTTAACGTCCCTTCCGAAGGACGGCGGAGTGAGCTGTTTTGGCCATTAATAAGAGCCCTATCCGGAATAAGATCTCTATAATTTGGAGGAAGTCTTTTGTGGAATGCACTTTGTGATGAAATAAAACTAGCAACTTCCATAAATAATTTTAAAAGAAAAATACGAAACTGGGATGGGAAGAATTGTACGTGCCACATTTGCACAAAATGAACATTTATTTTTAATTAGCATTCCTTCTTTAGTGGAATATTACAAAAGTTATGTATGTATGTAAATAGTCGTTGTAAAATGAGTTTTTAACTAAAAACAAGCAAGCCAACTGTAAAAAAGTTTGATTTGATTTGATTTGAGTTATGAAAACAAAAAGTGAGTCACTAGTGTTGCAGTTGCGACAACAAACTTCTTATTTGGCATGTGCGATTGCACGGCTGACAGTAATGTTGGTTCCAGCGACTTTTCGCTCGGGCTGGGGATCTTGCACGTGTGTTGAAACGTGCGCGTGCGATCGTACGTGTCTCCGAGCATGGACTGCGAACGCAGCAGAGGAAGAGGAAGACCAAGTAGGGAAATGGGGAATGGGGAGAGCCCATGGCTGCACGGGTTAGTCGCAAGAAGAAGATCAAGAAGAACGCCACCTAACCGTTATGAAATCGTCACCAGTCCCTCTCCAAAGGTAAAAGAGATGGATATGGTTAATCTGTATCATTGCTTTATTTCATAAAATATTTGAATATAAAATAAGAGTCAGAACAGCTATTGACTTTTGGTAAGACAAATTGTAAATATCACATGTTACGTAACTAGACACAAGTACACAAAAATTCAGAATTATCAAACGATGTTCAAGATTTTGAAAGTTAGGAAGTGGTCATAAATTTTCTGTCATGGGGGGGTGGGGACTTTTTGGGAGGGGTATGTAACAAAAATTTAATTTTAAGGAAGGGTTTCAAACAAACTACAAAAATATGGAAGGGGTTATGAAACAAAAACTAGTTATTTTTCAAAATCTTTTAAACAATTCAAATATTCAAATAATTCAAAGTGTCAGTCATCATCTCATGAATTTCAGGAGGGGGATGATAAATTTATTGAGTTCTATGGCGGGGGTATCAAGTAAATTTTTTAGTTATAGGTTGGGGTAGAACATTTCGTTTGAAAATTAAGAAAAAGCCTCAACCTCCATTACAGATAATTATTGACCACTCCCTTGTGGTATATTAAACTGCGTCTCATTGTATGACGTGTAAGTACTACAAGGATAAATTTCTCTAATTCGCATCCTTATCTCTCCCATCCAACCAACGCTATCTCTTATTAATTTACCAACTGGGAGAGTGCCATAGCTACGGGGTAAAAGAAAGGCAGAAGGGAGGAGAAGTTCTCGATGCCCATTTACAAAGCTCAGATATTCATTTCTTGGAAATCGCAGTTGAAGTATAATTGCTAAAATTAGGCCTAAGCCAGTAGACATGTACGGTTTAGCAATTATTGGAATGTCGAAATAGTGAAATATATAAAGAAGAAAGATGTTTTTCGTCGTGGCTCTTCTCTTGAAATTTGCTCAGATATTCACTTTGAAGTCCCCCTACCAAAACTGCTACTGGCTGATGGGGGAAGGGTTGGCAAGACACCTCAAAATATCAAGGCAGTCGCGCTGGAAGTTACAATGGCTCCGATTGAAATTTTTCTATGGAGCTTAAACGTGTGAAAACTCGAAGAAATACAAAGAGTATAATCGTCAACTCTGAGCAGGATAGTCAGCTGTAAAAATTTCACATAAATTCGCATTTTTGTCTTGAAGACAGTGACGTGCCGCAGGATTTTAGAATGGGGAGGGCTGTAGCAAAAGACATTTACCAAAAGGCTACTAAATTCCCTAGCATTACCGACACTAACGCCATCTTTTACCGATAAGCCAAATAAGCAGGGTTGATTTCTAAAACTTTTAGCAAGGGGGCTCTAGATGCAATTTCGAAAGATGGGTGTGACCTTTTTGCAGCCACACCCATATTCTTAAAAATGGAGACATGATAATTTAGTCTAATTGTGATATAATATGGCCAACACTACAAAGATCTCAATAGCCATATAGTAGTGAGGAAATCCATCTTAGCAATACCATACAAAACATTGGAAGCAAGGTCAATGTGCTTTGATAAGCAAGACTGATACAAACAGTCAGGGGGGCTGAGCCCCCTCCCCCCAAAAAGCCAACAAGAATTTTAAGGAGGGCTCCCCCTTTGAACCAGCATAGGAATCACCCAAGCAAATAGCTACAGACTGCTTCCACAGAAAATAGGTAGTGTGATCACCACACTCTCTACTTTCGAACACCCTTGCTTGGAGAGTCTTTGATTTTCAAATGAACAAACTGCATGCATGCAAAATCAAACAGCAAAACACATTCGATCATACTCAAAATTATAAGTGAATTAAATAAGTTAAGCATTAAACACTTCTTTAAATAATTTACAATGAAAAATTCACTAGAAACGGTAATGCGAACTCTCAATTTGTGTCCATTTCTATGGCGATGGCTAATGGGGGTAATGGAAATTAATAGTTGAATAAAACTGTGGTAAATAACACGAAAGAGAGTTTTGAATGTGGGTGTGTAGGAAAATATGGCATGATTACCCAAAGTGGATTCAGCGTGCTCTAGGAAACGACACCAATGGTCTGGTAGAACAAATGTGGTGTTTAGATAAGCTGTATCGTCTTTTTACTTTGATGAAAAGCAATAAATCTGGCAAGGGCGAAGAGACTACTGCCTAAAACATCAAAAATTAATTAGCTCCTACTAAATCCATCCATTGAAATTATTAATTAATACGGTGCCTGGTCATATTTATCTAGAAAAACTTATTTTCCTTCCTCAGTTGAATTTGTTTCCATCTTGGCAATTTGACAAACTCATCTTTTTTCATTTGAAACATTCTCTAAAATCACAACAGGAATAAAGATAGTAAATGACAGGAAGCAAATAAGAGCAGTTATATAAATTGCAAACACTTTTGTGCATTTATTTAATGCTATGGAAGACCCAAGGGTGTTGTCTACAAAAGAAGTTTGTAATCTTGACTGAAAATCATAACAGGACTAAACAAAATAAATAACAAGAATTAACTAAAACCAATTACTATAAATTGCAAACACTTTTGTGTATTGTATAATATCAATGACCCAAGGGTATTGTTTATAACAAATGATTGTTGTCTTGATTGAAAATTATAGAAGGAATAAAGAAAATAAATAGCAGGAAATAAATAAGAACATATCTTATAAATTAGACACTATTCTGTATTGTATAATACAAATGACCCAAGGGTATTCTTTATAAAAGAGGATTGTTGTTATGGTCGATAGAGAACAAAGGTGATTGTTTTCTCACTACCTATTGATAGTATACGTAAGCAGAATCGTCAACTGTTGTGAACACAGGAAAAAACGTAACGAAATCATCGAGGTAGTAACGAACATAGCGTAAAAACTCTTCAAGTGGGGCAGCAATACAAACAGCCTTTAAAATGTCATTGTGAAGGAGTCCCACACTATCATGGGGCACGCTACTACGAGTGTTGCTACACAGTGAGTGCTGACTGTAAATAGGCCGTCTCAGAATGGCACTAGCTAATACAGCTGCCTTGCATGAGACCATTTCTGTTACATCATACAGTTTGGGAGTACGAGTGATGACTTATACCAGCGGGCTCAGACTTGGCCAATACAATCTTTATCGCAGAATTTCCCTTACATTTTAAGCATAGAAGAATACCAATTGCCTCAAACTTAACAATAAGATGATACTTTCATGACAGAATATAACACCACTGACAAACTCTTAAAAAAGTGAGGTCTTCCCACAAAGGTATGCCTCCTGATAACTGCATACATATACATATCAGCAGACCGTTGCATACAGTCAAAGACGAACACACAAGGGAAGAAAAACAGAACCATCTGGTTTCATAGTGCTCATTGCATGCAAAGGGTCGATCAATTGCGACCTTCGTTTTAGATTTCGCTGTGCTCATGTCAAATCTAAAAAAAATGTGCATAGAAAGTTTACAAACAACCATTGACTGCTGGACATTGCTCTGCCGGCGCAGTAACATCTTACCGTAAATTCGTCATCGTTTAGGTACTGTTCAATTCTAGTTGGATCTACGCCTTCAGGCAGCGGCCTTTGCATTAACTGTTCCAAAGTATATGTATTCCTGTAATGAAACTTGTAATGTAGCTGTGTGTATGAAGCTGGTAAGGCGGTGATGGTGTGCACCTTTGTTAGTGAGTGGAGAAGCATTAGTAGGCCGTGTGATCCAAGTCAATAAAGAAGCAAAAAGTTTCAGCACTATTAGAATTGTTCGCTTCTTAGTTAAATGCATTTTTGCTTATTTACGGTGGTAGCACACATTGTTGGGCACGCACGCACACACAACATGTTCAACAAACATACAGACTGACACAAAAGCAAATACACAGATGAATACATAAAAATACACATAGACAATGACACGCAAACACACAGCCACTCATGCACGCACGCAAACACACACACACACACGCCAAGTACACGCCAAGTTAACAAAACACACACTTAACAGCACACAAAGTACACGCCAAGTAGTTAAAATGCACACTTAATGGCACGTCAAATACACGCGAAGTATTTAAAACACACACTTAATAGCACGACAAGTACACGGCTAATACTTAAAATTCCTGTTTCTATTGTCTAATTATGGCTTCACACGCAGAAATTAACAAAGTAATTAAGGAATTAAAGAATCAGAGATACTTGTTCAATGAATCCAATAAACAGGAGAGCAGATTTAATATACTTTAAAACTTACTAGAAAGTTAAATTTCACACCATCACTGCCTTAGAGTTAAGAAATTTTAAATTTAAAAATGAATGTTGAAATGAGAATGAAAATGATTATAGAACTAACGTCATATCAAACAAATAAATAGGCAAGAATGAATAAAATAATGAATGAATGATTGAATGAATGATTGATTGAATCAATCAATCAATCAGTTAATAAACAATCAAAGAGTGAATGAATAAAAGAGTAATCAGTCAAAAAATGAATTAATAAACGAATGAATGAATGACTGAATGAATGAATGAGCGAATGTATGAATGAACGAATGAATGAATCAATCAGTCAAATAATGAATGAATAAGAATGAATAGCTAAAGAATAAATGAATAAGCGAATGAATGAATGAATGAATTGCAGAAAAAAATAATGAATATTCAAAGAAAGAAAGAATGAATGAATGACTTAATGAATGAACGAATGAGTGAATGAATGAATGAGTAAATGAATGAATCTAGACCAGTATTTTCCAACACGGAGGTCGTAAGAGGAATATTTCCTCATGGACTTTGTCCAACTCGTTGCTCAATAAGCTGTATCATTGTTGATATTTGTGTTCCTGATTGGAAAAAAACATGTGGTAGGATGGCTATGGAAGATCATTTGAAAGTTTGGGAACCACTGATCTAGGACGTTTGCAAACAGCAGCCAAGAACATGGGACAAGTTAACATGTACATTTTGCATCAGTTATGGATTTCGCAATGGCTGGGTATGGATAGTAATTTAAGGGTAACCCATAAAATTACTAACTTAGACAAACAAGGAGGTTTCAGTATTATATCCACACCCGAAGGAGCATAGGAAAAATAGGAACTGCATTGATGATGAATAGTTAATAACAGAGACAAACAGTTTAAAATTTAGAACGCCACACAATCCACGATTTAGAACGCCACACAATCCACGCTTTATCCAAATTATTGCATTTTTAAGGGTATCTGCACACGTTTCTAGTTTAGAAGTTTGCGAGAAAAGCTCAAATTGACAGTAGAGCAAGTTCTTAGCTTTTGTCTTTATTTTGGTCTCTCTGGTAAATCGTCTGGTTTGCGCGATAATAACTGTGGGGCCCGGGCAAATGTCTGCAGGGACGAAACTTAAGGGGAAGTATGGGGGTGAGCCACCCCCCAACCTTGAATATTTGCCGTTTCGCAGGGCTAAAACGGTAGTACAATGTACTTCTGCAGGGCAGTCTACTGGACCCTGGACCATTGGTGAACAAATGTAACGAAAAAAAATGTCACAGGCAAAAAATGTTTGCGGGCAACATCTGATACCCCCGAAAATTTTTTTGAAGTTACGTCCCCGAATGTCTGCTTTTTAAAGAAGAAATGATATCAATATTTATCGAAAACATACTTTTGAAGCTTTGCTAATTCATCCTCTAATTTTAGCCTTCCGCTTCTCTTTTTTCCAGCCTAGAAGAAAATTGACCGTTACATTTAGAGTAGTCTGGAAATATGACATTTACAGTCAGGGCACTTCAGCGTAGTGATGACTTGAAAGTAAGTATGCTCAGAGGGAAGGGGGTAGCTTGAAAATGTACAAAAGCATAGAAGGGGAGAAGGGGATTCAAAAATCGATGAAATTGAGCGTACGTACTTTCTGAATGTTCTCCAGGAAGAAAGCATGATCGTTACGTTCGGTTACCCTAATCACTATCAAGTTCATTGGGACATTAAATCGGTCATTAAAATGGATGAAGTGAAGGGCTTAAGGAAGATACAAACGTATTCTTACGCTTAGAATCAGCAAAAAGGCGCAAAGATAAACTCTCAACAGCTCACCTTTCTCATTAATTCAGCTATTTCGTCCTCGTTTTCCCAATGGGGGAACAAATTTTTAAACTCTAAAGTCTCTAGCCCAGCATATATAATGTATGCTTTTGAAACTGGACGTCCAACAGCTAAAAAAGGAAAGAAAACACCATAAAACTTCTTACTTTAGATTCTCCCTACAGTATACACAAAAGTAATCTTAGGCCCCGCCAAAAACACTAAAATTATTTCCCAACATTTCTTCGATTTCTGTATATAGCTAATAGAGTACAGAAGTGATGACGTCATAAAAATCTATTTTTAGAATTTTCATATTTTGACTGCATGAAGTGAAAGAGCAGCGCAGAATACGCATGTGTTGACAATTTTAAGTGTTTTAAGTGAATGATTTCGAAATGGGATGAAATATGGCTATTTAATGACAGAAGACTTACCATACAAACCATTGTATTTTCGGCCTGGATCTTAACGCGTAGCTGCAGGCTCAAAACACAGTGATTTAATAGGAGATATGTCATTTTCATTCATTTTTATTTTTATTTCTTTTTTTGTTTCCTTTTTCTATATTTTTTATGTCCGTATTCAATTGCTTATATTTCGGTCATTATTCATTATTTCTCAAATCGAGCTGAAATTTGTCACTCATAGCTATTTCAAACAGTCTTTTCAGAATTTAGGCCAAAAGCAAAATGTTCTAAAAATAGAATTTTCGTGACGTCACACCGCGGTACTCTATTGTAACAAACCCAAATACTCTTGATTTAAATCCCTTTTCCATGAACTGAGCTTATGTGAAACAAATCTAAAGAACTAGGAATTAGCTGAGATGATTTCATTGCAGAAGAGTTGCGGGGGGATAGGTCCCATCTTATAACTAACTCATTAACTTAACATCCTTCTGGGGTTACAAGTCTCAATTTAGGCCATGAGGCATGAGTTCAAACTGAACTCTACATTACTGATTCAATTTAATATGGAATAAGCTTACAGCATCAATGAGTGTTTTTGAGAAGCGAAGGAGAAATCGCCTAGCAACGAACCTTCGGCGTAAGAAACAATTGACTGCATTGCTAACTTTCTGCTGACATCAAATCGGTGCTTCTCAGCAGCTGTTGTTGGTCCTACCTCATCCTCATGTTCCTCGTCACTAACTGGCCACCATCCTTGCCACAAAAACATTTTGTACTTCGCATCAATGAAGAATAATGCTGTGCAAAAGATCAAAAAGAGGCTTTGTTGTTGTTGTTGATTTTATTTTGAGTAGGGTGTTATACCTAGCTTATTCAGCTAATTTAGGCCTACTATGCATGCCGCATCCAAGCATGGGACCCCTAGTTTAACGTAACTTCCGAAGGACGGCGGAGTGAGCTGTTTTGGTCGTTCATCTGGAAGGTCGCCCATCCAGTTTCTGACTGTACACAGCCATGCTTAACTTTAGTTAAGCTAATGGAACTCGCTGGGCCGCTTGGCCACTCACCCCACTCGGCTGCGATCGTTAACTAAAAACGAATTCAATTTCTTTGATATGAATTCAAGAATCAAGAGCATTTCTATGCTTCAAAACGGATAGTTAAAATAGGGTGACCAACTATTTTTGCCTACGAAATTCCCTAATTTTTCACTGATTTCTCCGATTAAAATTGCCGAAATTCCCCGACACTCTCACTGTCCTCCAATGCAAATTACAAAAAACTCACCTATTTTTATTACCGAAAAAGATAAGTTGCAAAATTCCCTGATTTTTACCACAAGTTCATGGAAATCCGTGATTTTTCCTTGGTTCCATAATTAAATACCCTAAAAATTCTCTGATTTCTCTGATTGCCGGTCATCACTAAGTTATTTCAAGCAAATGAAAGCCCCCTCCAAATAATGAAATTACAAAAACAGACGCATGTAAAAAGTGTACCTTGACTTTGAACAAGGTTCTTACCCTTTACCCACATCAAAACTCCCTGACTATTACCTGACTTTTCTTTGACTGATAGTCAAAATTACCCACTTTTCCCTCCCATTTTACATATTTACAAAATAGGTAAATAAAACTGAGTTAATAGATAGGAAATGCACATTTACTTGCTGACATTTAGATTCAATTCACATTTACTGACAACAAATGGAACAACCGCTTTCCAAACAACCACGAAAGAGTTATTGACAACGATACGTGGACTAAAAAACTTCTTTTCCCTGACTGTTCCCTGACTTGGATAAAACTATAGAAAATTCCCTGGCTATTCCAGGTTTCCCCGGACTTTTCCTAAAAATAGCCTATTTTCCAGGCTTTCCAAATTCAGTATGAACCTTGTTGGAGGTAAGAAATAAGCTCACAACACGCTAATAAACCTTAACCAAACAGCTACAGTAGAATAACCTTGAGGCTGAAATATCATTTCTTGAACCCCGTAAATAAGAACCCCAAAAAGGCTGAAATAGGGATGGTTGTTCTATAATGGATTTCATCCTGTTTGATTTCAAAATTCGTGGGTAGAGATTTTCAGAGGCTGTCTGTGCTTTTCAATTTGCACAACATATGACAAGACTATTATACAAGAATTCTGACTTAAAATGTTCTCAAGAATCGTCAAGAATTTCTATGCTGAAAATAGTGTCGATCCATGAAAGACATGAGCTGGAAACAACAACACCAATCCACTAATTAAGAACCAATCCAGGCTGCTCAGGAAAAACTATTGTGCAAGCTTCTACTGTAATCGAAAAAGCACTTAAACATCATGCTTTGCAACGATGAACTACGATATTCTAAACATCAATTCACCAGCAGAGGGCTTAAAAAATATCCAAGGTAGAATATCACCTGGCTGCTGAGCGTTGTATAATGTCTCCTGCAAGATAGGGAACGGGCTGATGGCTCCTGGCAGATAAGTCGAGCTTGTTATTTCCTTGGCAACAAATTCATTGTGCAAGCTTGCAAAGCTGAAGCAACGAGGTGTGAAATCGAATTCCTTTGATACTGGAACGAAAAGTGAGGCAGAAATCAAGAAGTAGAGCACAGCCAATTATGAAAACACAGGAAAACTTTGTTGAGTAGAAAGATAAAAATTTAACTGAGTATGGGTATTATTTTCTATAAGAAAAAAGTTAATAAGAAAATGAAGCTCAAGTGGCCAAAATCTTAAGAAAATCTAAAGAAAATCACGAGGCCAAATTCCCAAAATTAAGTTTTTATTGGTCAAAAATCGATACTATGGCATGATTACATTCAAAATGTTAAAGATATGAATCAAATTTGAGTATACAAGATTAACAAAGAAAGGGTAACATATTTTAGCCGGTTTATTTCAGTAAAAGTTAAAAAGAAATTAAGAAAATCTCATGCTCAATTTCGGGAAACGTTAAGAAAATTGAGACTCAGGTAAAATGACGGTTTTCTTATAAAAAAGACGGTTAATGGAGTAAAATATGACATGATAGAAAAGAATAGAATGGAAGAGAAAAACATAAAAACAAAGGCACTCTATTTTTATAAGGTAACGAATCGTCAGTCCGGAATAGACATCCCCCGACTAATTTTTTTTGAAAAAGTGTACACCATGACATTGTTATTTCAATCTCCCCTCGGTTATTAATTTTGATCCAAGATGACATCGTCCAACCCAGACTTAGAATTTACGCTGCTAGATGAGCACCTGAATAAATAGACATTGCTGTCAAATGCACTGACAACGTAGCTGAAAGTCGTACTAATGATAGTGGTATTAGGAAAGGATAATGGAAACCATTTCAGTATGTTGGTAGGTATGTAAGGAGCTGTGCTTCTAGGACATTTCATCAGCCCCCCGTTTATTGTGACCCCACCGGCTACTAAGCTTCAGACTTTCTCCAGTCCCCCCACTTATTACCACGCCCCTTCTATTCCGGACTGAAGAGTTTCTCATGGCCTAGTTCCAAATCTTTCATATTCTTGGACCTCTAAAGGTCAAATTGCAGGGTTAAAACTTCCTTCATGGTTCCTTAATTTTAACCGCACATCTAGTGCTACAATAGTGGTATAGAGTAAAAGTAGTCCAGTATAGTTTTGTACATAGGGGAGAGCCTTTTAGATAGGACACTTATCCAGAACCATCAGCATGTGAGTTAGGGTGGCCAGTTCCTTTCCTCGTCGCCTTTGTCTCCCCAGTGTTGTCACCGGGTACCCATTTCCTGCTGGGTGAACAGTTAGCAAGCATTCAGTCAGGGCATCGAGTCGGACTCGAAACGTAGACCTTCAGCACGGGAAGCTTGTGCTCTAACCACTGAATTTTGCCTTTAATTTTTGCTGGAACTCAATACCAAAAATACAAAGGGTAGGAAATGTATCTTTTTGAATGGTGGGAAATGTCTTTTAGTAGTTGAAGCTCTCTAAACATTTCCTTTCCTTCTACGGGCTAGTTCCTTATTAAAAGGGCGTGTAACACAAAAGCGTAGAAATTAACACATGAATTAACTAATTTAAAAAATAAAGTAATGGCAGAAACCTCCTAAATATGACACATAATCTTCATCATCACCAAGTGCATCCCAGAATGCATCTTCCTCCTCTCCTTCAACCATCTCTGTAATTCTAAATTTCTTTTGGTAAAGAAGCTTCACTCTGTAATAAAAACCATACAATATTTTGCATGAACATATAATTGATAATATAATGTTATATACATTTAGAGGAAAACAATGTCTTGAAACTAGGCAATGAAATTTATTACGATGAGAGAATAAATAAAGTGTATTTTCAAAAATAGAAATGAAACAAAAGAAAAAGGAGCCTTTTAAGATTTAGTACAGGCCTACAATCATTGCCAAAACTAGTTGGAACGCTAAGGACACTAGCTGTGACGGGAGTAACATTTCCCTTTCACAATTCCTTTCAAATAAAAACAACTCTTGTACACAATGAATAGCCCCTTCCCCCCAACAATGTTGTTTCTTGACGATAAGGCATTGTTGTGGTGTAATCTGGACCACTTACAAGTGATTGGTCAGAAACCACGCAGTAACTCAAGATTGTACGGGGGACGGGCAATGGAGGGAAAAATACTGAAACTTGCCAAAGTGTTCAAACTATTTTGGCAACTATGTTAGAAGTGCAAGTAGATTGTGCATGTATGATGGAGCTTCTGCTTTACTATAACAGCTATGTGATAGCCTTGCGATTACTTTGAGCGATGGAGCATGATTCTTGATTTCTGTGATAATTTATGAGGAAGCTAGCTCTATAGCAACTAAGCTACAAGATGCTGTTGAGTTTTTTCGTTGTCAGTTGAAGAATATTCAGAACACTCTGTCAAGAAATCTTCTACTTTTATAGCAAGTTGCCTGTGCTTGTATGGCAAGGTATTTCTGAGTGTATCATAAGCTCTTTCTGCGTGGGCAGCAAGTTATTTCTGCGTATAAAGCAAGTCATTTATGTGCATATAGTAATAACTTGTATGTTTTTGGCAGTCATTTCTGCGTGTATAGCAAGTTATTTCTGCGTGTCTAGCAAGCCATTCACGCGCGTATGGCAAATCATTTCTCTGTACATAGCCAGGATTTGCTCCATGTGTAGCAAGTTATCTAGGCTTAGATATTAGAAGGAATTCCATCATGTATCAGGCAAAGGAGGGAAAAATACTGAAACTTGAAAAAAGCGTTCCAACTGTTTTGACAAGCATTGTAGCTAGACTGAAAAGTGACAACAATGGACTGATAAAGAGGAAAACTGCAAATTGCAAATATGCTAAATGTTGCCACTATCTATCTTTCATAATTTCCATTGCAAAAAGCTGGTTTGAATTAGTTGATGATACTGTATTAAAAAGTAAAGGTAGTCCCGCATACTTTCGTACGTAGGGGAGTGCCTGTTAGAGAGGACACTTATCCTGAGCCATTGGCATGTGAGGTAGGGTGGCCAGCTCCTTTCCTCGCCGTCTCTATCCCTCCAGTGTTCCCATTGGGTACCCATTTGCTGCTGGGTGAGTACCGAGCGAGCGTTCAGTCAGGTCATCGAGTCGGGCTCAAACCATAGACCTTCCGCATGAGAGACATGCGCTCTAACCACTATGCTACCTCGCTCATGATACTGTATCTAGATGCTATTTATTAAACCAACCTTAAGGGATTTTATATGGATTAAATAGCTATGAGGAAATCCGTGGCAAAAATGAGAAGCTAAAAACAGAAGTCCAGTCATACTAGATGCAAGCCTCCAAAAGGAGATATAATCCATTATGTTTCACGATTTAAGTAACTTCAAGAACTAACCGATACACATCTCCTCCGCCTTACTCTCAATCTGTTGACTTGGGGAATATGACAAAGCAGACAAAATATATCATTCCTGGGTAGCGGAGTGAGTGGCCAAGCGGCCCAGCCAATTCCATTAGCATAACTGAAGTTAAGCATGGCTGTGTACGGTCAGAAACTGGATGGGCGACCTTCCAGATGAACGACCAAAACAGCTCACTCCGCCGTCCTTCGGAAGGGACGTTAAACTAGGGGTCCCATGCTTGGATGGGGCATGCATAGTAGGCCTAAATTAGCTAAAAAAGCTAGGTATAACAGACGACTCAAAATAAAATTAAACAACTGCAACAGTAATATCAAGACTTGATTGAATTATCTAGGTTGCACGTAGCAGATTGGGCTAGGAACTACTCCACTTACTTTTCTTTGTATCCCTTCGCACACTTAATTGCTCTGTTCTGTGTATCTTCAGTGGCTTTGGTACCATGCCACAAATAGATGGTCTTTTCTGGGGGGTCACATATGATAATAGAACCTCTTGATCTCAGATTGGCTGACCTACAAATTCAAGTACAAAAATAATCAAATATAATATAGAGTAATAACAATATACAGAAATAATAATATTATATATATATGTATACATTATATATATATATATATGTATATATACATATTTATAAATATATATATATAACGGATACATATAATGTATATATAGATATCGTTAGTACGCGTGCGTACGATGGGGGGAGAGGATCAAATTTTTGCCATTTTGGTGCGTAAAGTACTAATGGAATGACCCATAACCACAAAACTAGTGAACAATGGGAGCAAGAATATTATAAACTTCTAAAGAAAGGAATACGCAAGAATTTGCCATACTATACGACGTGTAGGAGGCACTCAGATCACAATACAATAATATGCAGGAGGAAGCACTCAAATTGGACGTTTTACAAAGAACAAGGTAACTATACGTTGGGTAGTTATCAGTATCACCATGAATTTGCAAGGCCAATTCCTGAGGCCAATATACTCATACCTCAAGCCACTAGTTGAAAAAGTATCAGGGTTTATACGGACTTTATAAAAAAATTTCCCTTACTTTTACCTAAAAAGCACAAATTTTCCCTGACTTTTTTTTGTAAAAATCTATGCTTTCCCCTGAATTTTTCTGAAAAAACAACTTTTTTGCCTGTCCTATGGGGTCAACATTCAGTCATTGACCGTTGACAGATGCTATTTTTAGCACGATGGTAACAAAGCCTTTGACTAGGGACAGCAAGTGACAAAACTAATCCACAATTTTCTTGGATTGATCACATTACAAAGTTGAAGATAAAACTTAGAAAAGGACAATTTTAAATGTAAACTAAAAAATTAAAACACTTTCGTGATGATGAAAAATAACATTTCTCGCTGACCTGCATTAATTCAGTGCTATTTTCCCCTGACTATTGCAAGCTTCCCCGACTTTCCCTGACTTTCCCTGGCCTAAGTGAAATGGACAATTCTCCCCTGACTTTCCCTGACCGTGTTAACCCTGAGTATCATGATTTCGCAACTTAAATAACTTTTGACTTCAAATCAAATAATTTTCATAGAGAAAAAACATGATAGACAATTTAAATACTACCACGGTACGCAATAATGATACAATCGTTCTACATAAAACGAAATTATCTTCATTTGAATTAGTATAGCTCAAAACTTACGTGACAGGTATCTCAACCATACAGGATTCATCATCTCCTTCGTTTCTCACGAAATACATTCTCGTATTCTTAAATTTCTCATCTTCAGAGTGTCTGCAAATAGAAGATAGGCTTCCTATCAAATCAAAAAATAAGCTTTTTAATGATATCAATGTTTAAAATGAAGAATTTGAGAAATGATGAAAACTATACTGGGTGATTAAGTGGGAACCACTAAAGGGATGAAGCAAGACAAAACTCAATAACAGATTGGGTAACTGACTACCTGCCTAAAGGTCAGTTTCCACTTAAACGAATGCATCGATTCGACCGAGGCGGCCTGACATTGGTGCATGCGTAGTAGGTTCAGATGTGGATTCCCCTTCGGCTGTCCTCGACCGAATCGGCTAATAGAGAAGTTTAAATGGTTTGAACTTTTCCATCGGTCGATAATCCCCTTCTACTCATGCATCAATCTCCGTCCGCCTCAGCCGAATCGGTACATTCGTTTAAGTGGAAACCGGCCTTAACTGACTGACAGTGGTGGACACTTTAGGGCTGAGGAGGGGGCTGTCAGCTGCTCCAATAATTTCAGACTTAAAAATTTTCGCAAATGCGCATAAAAGTGGTTGAATTGTAGAAATAATCGAGAACAGTCAAGAAGCCTTTATACAACTCGAAACGTTTTCAAAGTGTCCGCCACTGCTGAGTGAATGAGTGAGGGAGTGAGTGAATGAGTGAGTATATGGGTGAGTATGTGGCTGAGCGCATTAGTGATTGAGTGTATGGGTGAGTAAGTGAGTGATTGAGTGATTGTGTCAGTAGGTGAATGAGTGAGAGAGTGAGTGAGTTGGTGAGTGAGTTGGTGAGTGAGTGAGTGAGTG